>JAIUCU010000261.1:0-178212 GCA_020226215.1 Sindora glabra
CTCTTCCTAGTGTCCACTTCAGCAGATGTTTTTTATTATCATGTTTGTTGTTATTTTGTAGTTTTTTATTGGCTCGAGTATGTATAGTTTGCATCAAATTTTATTTTTCTTATTTTTGTTTTAATCCCTATGATCATCGACCTCTGATTCCTTAGTCTTATTTTGTTCTTTAGTTTTTGTAGTTTCTAGCTTTTCATGTTCAACCACCTACATAGTTATTTCTGTTAGCTGTGTATTCAACTATTTATTTTGATTTTTAAGACTTGTATTTGCATTCTCCAATGTGTCGATGACCATATAAAGATTTTTTGTTTGCTTTGTTGTGTTGGATAGTTGTACTTACAACCATGTATTTTTGTGTGTGAGGTTTGTGATTGTTTCTTTATTTTGTTGTAATTACTGCTTTGACCTCTAAAGTTTCTTTACAAGAAACTTCAATTCATCGATTAGTTTATTTATCTTACTATTTGCACTAAGAACCTGGTCCCTCAGCTATTGTACTTCATTTTTATCTTATGTGGGTGTTCTTTATGGGATAGTACAATATCTACAAATTGATCCAATTTTGTTGTTCATGGTTGAATTATGTACTAGGTCATTCTTGTGTCATTATCACTTCCTGATTCCTTTGATTAGGATGGTGTGATTTGTATTTTTGTTTATTCATGGTATTCAATTAGTTATAGTTATTTATCAGGATTGTAAAAGAGGTGTATTTCTTCACTTGTTAGCTCAAGTTCTCTATTGACGACCTAAAACATAAGAGTGGTTCCTCATTAGTATAATTAGTTAACATATTTTATTTTGGCAAGAAATAATAACATGAAGATAAAAGACTACGTGGCAGCATAACAATAACAAAGGTAAAGGATTAATAATGAAATATAATAAATAGATAAAATAAAGTATGATTAAGAAAAAACTTCGACAAAATAACATGTTACTATTTCCACCAGAAATAATAACATCAGACAAGATGTTACTATTTTATGTAAAAATAGTAATATCAAGTAAAAACTAAGAATAATTGAAAAATTAAGCATAATTGACAATAAAAATTGATAAAAAATAACATGTTACTATTTTCAAAACAGATAATAACATGTTATTTTGTTCTAGTGACATATTTTTATTTAGTCTAAAATAGCAACACCAACCATAAAACACAATAAATAGGCAAAATCATGCATGATTAACAATAGAAAACTTGACAAAACAACATGTTACTATTTTATGTGAAATAATAACAAAAAAACTGTGAATAAATTGATTAATCAACCATGATTAACATAAAAAATTGATAAAAAATAGTAGCATATTTTCTCGAACAAACATGTTCCCATTTTCAAAATAAATTAACTTTTTCTAAAGATTACCTAAAGCTGGCTAATAAGTTAATCCCTCAGTTGACGTGTGAGAAGCTTCAGGTCCTATTTGAGATATCTTGGCACTCTTTGAATATAATGCCCATTAAGCACATTTGTTATCTCACATAGCCAATACTATTAACAATACATTGTACATTTTGTCATATTATTTTTCAATGGAAATTGTATTTAAAAATGGAGTAATAAAAAGGCACCTTTGATGTCATTAACAAAAAATTTGTTAAAAAATGAATATGTTACTATTTGCAAAATAAATAGTAACATGTTATTATTTAGTATTCATATAGTAACTTGCACTAAAAGCTCAAAGTAAATAGGCAATTCAAGTATCTAGACAGTAACTTGTACCAAAAACTCAAATTAAATTGAAGAATCAAGTGTCACTAATAAAAAAACTACTAAAGAACAACATGTTACTGTCTATAGAAACAAATAGTAACATGTTGTTGTTTAGTATCCAAATAGTAACATAAATGAAAACTCAAAATAAATGAACAAATGAAGTCACACTAATGACTAAATTGCTAAAAAATGTATGGTAACTTTTTACACACCAAATAGTTACATGTTACTATTTAGTGTCCAAATAGTAACACAAAATAGTAACATCAACAAAAAAATGGTAAAAACATGGAAGGAAGTGGCAAGAACATTTAATTAAATGAATAGAAATGAATGAAGACAATATCAAAGAATATGAGAGGAAGGAAAAATAAGTTTGACAACTGTAACTTACTAGCAATAGCATGACACAATCGGTGACATTTGGTAGGTTATCCCTTATAATTGAACTCATTAATTGCTCATGTATGTATTCAAACCACCTATATTCTACTATGTCATCTATCTCCTCTACATATTTGAAGTATGACTACGCCAATGTGTAAACCTTATTTGGTACAAATAGAGTCACTAACAGCATCAGCATTATAACATGCAAGACATCTTGAACATCAGTCTCTATTATTCCTCGCACTGCCTTTTGGAGCGCATTAAATATGATCAATTTTGTTAGGCGTCCTTGGCCAAGGAGTCATCTTATGTTTAAATTTGATTGTGGCCTCTTGCTAGCTACTATGTTGATAGGGCGTTCTCCATCTTTTATTTCAAAAATTAGCTTCACTGATATAGGTGTCATGGTGAAATGTTCGCTCCCAATTAGGAATCATTCATTCTTGAGTGAAAAAGTGGCAATTACTGATTGTGTTTCTTAATTGGTCTTTTAGCACAAACTATGATCAATGTCCTTTGTCATAATTGCATTAATGAGAATCCAAAAGGGGTTTTTGTTGCAACACCCTCTTATGGCTCTCATTAAATTAAAGATAATCAATCTGCCTTATACGTGCCAACATATTAAACCTATATTGCTGGAATCTTTGAATTTCTTCTTTAGCTTCTTCTATTTGTTTGGATGCTTTGCTGCCTTTCTGTTTAAATAATTTGACAAATTAAGCATTATTAACAGCAAAAATTGATAAAAAAAATATGTTACTATTTACAAAACAAACAGTAACATGTTGTTTTCTTTTATTGACATGTTTCTATTTTATCTAAAATAGCAACACTAAGCAAAAATGCCATAAATAGATAAAATGAGGTATGATTAACAATTGAATTTTAAGAAAATAATGTGTTACTATTTCTACAAGAAAAAATAACATCAAATGAGATGTTACTATTTATTATGAAAATGGTAACATCTAACACAAATTGGGAATAAATTGATAGATGAAGCATGATTAATAGTAAAATCAATAAAAAATAATATGTTACTATTTTTAGAATAAATAATAACATGTTGTTTTATTGTGGTAACATGCTTCTATTTGGTCTGAAACAACAACACTAATAAAAAAATAAAGAAATAAATAAAATGAAGTATGATTAACAATAAAACTTTATAAAAAATAATGTGTTACTGTTTCTTGTAAAAATTGTAACATCAAACAAGATGTTACTATTTTATGTGAAAACAGTAACATCTAACACAAAGTGGAAATAAACTGACAAATCAAGTATAATTAAGAGAAAATTGATAAAAAAGTAACATGTTACTATTCTTAAAACAAATAATAATATATTATTTTATTGAAGTGTTGTTTGGCATGGAAACAACAACGCTAATAAAAAAACACTATAAATAGACAAAATAAAGTATGGTTAATAATGAAACTTTGAAAAAATAATGTGTTACTATTTTCTCAAGAAACAAGAAATAGTAACACCAAATGAGATGTTACTATTTTATGTGGAAACAATAACATCCAACACAACTTAGGAATAAACTGACAAATTAAGCATGATTAATAGCAAAACCAAAAAAAGCATGTTACTATTTGGTATCAAAGGATTAAGGTGTACAAGCAGTTATTATATGTAATTAGTGATAGTAACATACAATAAAACAAAGTGAGGCATGTTCATCCTTCTAACTTATAGTGTTTTGATTCAATGTACATATATATACACACCCATGCAAATAGTAACATTTTTCATCAATTTAATTGCAGGATAATCCCTATACTCGAATCAAGATTAAAAAGATGTAGGTTTACCTATTGACGACCCATCCTGATGCTTCTAATTTGTGCGAAGTTACTATTTGCAACTAGTTTTAATTTTCTAAAGTTTAGAAATGCTGATTTCTGATTGTTCAGTGTCATTTGAGTTTGTCTAATGTAATTTCTTGGCGATTTGTATGGAATTATTATTCAGTCTGTTAAGTTTCTTCACTAGTATTACACTTTAATGGAATACAATTTGTTATTTCTATTTTGTATTTTTTGTTCTTCTTGGGATGTGCTACGGGTGCATCATTTTATCTTTTAAGCATTGTGATAATTTGACCTTGGCGGCTGCACTTAAATGAAAGAAAATACACTTAAGATATCTCATTGCAATAAATTATAGTAAATAGTATTGGCTTGAGTTTTCCATAGAACCTTTCATAGATTCATGAAATAGTATCTTTCCTTTGCCTCGCTCTTTTTTAGAAAAATAATCATTTGAGTAACTTATTTTTATATTGAAAATTCAAACAATAACAAAGTTGTCTTTTTGGGAAAAAAAAGGAAATGCAAATAGCCCAAAAAAATAGAATTCATCTATGTGTTTTTTTAGGTTTTTCCACCAATGTTATTGTTTGGATATAAAATAGTAACATACTTTTCTTTAGAGTTTGGTTGTTAACAAGACTTCATACATTCTCTATGATGTAGGATTTTTTTATCAATGTTAATGTTTGTCGACCAAACAGTGACATCCATACAGAAACATACACTCTTAGGTAGTTAATCATTAATAGGATCTAATTTATCCATTTATTTTAGATTTTTTATTAACGTTCTTATTTGGAGACCAAACAATTATGTGTTATTGTCTAGGGACCAAATAGCAACGCACTATTCTAGGGCAATTTAATTTTTAGTGGGACTTGATTTATCCTTTTACTTAGGATTCTTGATCGATATTACTATTTGCAGAGAAAATAGTAACATGTTATTGCATGAGGACCAAACAGTAATGTGCTCTACTTTCTCAAAATAGTTATTTGTGAGACTTGATATTTCATATTATTTAAAGTTTCTAGTTAATGTTACTGTCTGTAGGTTAAATAGTAATATGTTACTGTCTATGAGACTTAACTTATCATATTACTTGGTGATTTTAGGCAATGTTACTGTTTGGTATCTCTGAGCAGTAACATTCCCTCTCTTGGTTGTTTTGCTATTAACAAGACTTGATCCATACTTCTAGTTTGGTTTTTTTTTTATCAAAGTGACTATTTGGAGACTCCCAAACAATAACATATTGTTCTTTGACAGATTTGTTATTAATGAGGATATATTTATCTGATCATTTTGGGTTTTTAGTTGATGTTACTATTTAAAGATGAAATAGTAATGTCCTCTTCTTTGGAAGTTTAATTAGTAGTGTGATTTGATTTATCTATATAATTTAAGTTTTTGGTTGATATTATTATTTAGGAAAAAATAGTAACATATTACTATTTAGATATAAAATAGCAATATGCTATTACTTGGCAACATGGTTGATAAGGGGGCTTAATTTATCCATTTATTTGGGGCACTTGATCAAGTTATTGTTTAGAGATGAAATAGTAACGTGCTAATTTTTTGTACTTTAGTTGCGATGAGGGTTGTCATGGCACTATTATGTACTAAAAGACTTAGGAAGCAAAAGTTTAATATTGGATTCGGGTGAGTTTAAAATGATAAGAATGAGGTCAGGTCTACCAAAATTAAGAATTAAGAAAAACTCAAAGTCGAGTGGACCATACCGAAATCAAAATTTCTTATTTTTTGTTGGAAAATCATAAAAAAGGGGAACAAAAATGGGTGGTCATATGCAAAAACTAGTTTACTAATCATAAATGCCCATTCAAAGTTTTCACATCCATAACTGTTGCGAATTCGAATTATCACATGCAGCGAAAATTTAAAGTTTGATCCGAATTCTAACTAGGATCTATGCAAAAAGCATAAATTAATGATTATAGTTTTACCTATTGGGCACTCATATTTCCACTGATCAAAACTTGAGAGTGGATGAATCAAATGCCGGCTAGAAGTTACAACATCTCTACGGTATCCACACGGAATGAATAACGATTTTTCACCTTCCATGAATTTACTAGGATGTGTTTCTCTCTCTAAGATTTAGGATTGGATATTTTCTGAGTTATTTAGGGTTTTGGGAGCTTATGTGCATGTGGAAAAATGCTGCCCTCAAGTCCCTTTTTATAGAATTTAACAAGGTACAATCCTAGTCTTAATAGGATAATGTCTCCAAAATCCTAATCATACTTAACAACTCATTTTATCCTTATCTTAGAGAAAGTGAGGAGAGATAGGACTTATTTATTAATTATCTAATATTAAATAATATTATCTCATAATATATTTATCTAATATTTGATAACATAATTATTTGATATTATTTTAATATCAAATAATATAACATAATATTTTATATATATATATATATATATATACGTGAACAACATATTATTATTCTTAATAATAATATATATGCATAAAAATAAATCCAATTAATTGGATATTAATATAATTAAAGTCCAATTAATTATTATCTTATTCCTACTCCTTTTGTATGACTCTGCAGGTTCTTACTACGTTGACAATAACTTATTATTAAGCCATAGATAGTGAGCGGTATCTAGTAGTACATCATTACTACTCAAGTAGTAAGAATGTCTGTGATTCGACATCCACCTAATACATGATTAATGTTTTGCATCATAATCCCTTTTGTAATAATATCCAAATTGAATTGGAGGCATGGAGAGTGTCATCCTCATCAAAGTTTAATTTATATTTTTTGATATTGAGTAGACTTCAAAACAAATGATCAATATCACATATTGATTCATTTGAGCATGACCATACATTTCTAAGTCTCACTCAATCAAGGGGCCCAAGGATATATCTCTTTTATATAAGAGTAACAAAATTCCATCTACATCACTCACTTCCCTCTACATGATTCATGACACACCCAATCAACGTCGTACTCGTCATCCCAATTAAAGGTGACATAGGATGACATCAAAGTGAGTAATCCCTAATGTAGGGAACCGTAGTGACTTCAGGTCAAAGGATTATATACAATTGTGACCATATGAGAACTACTAATGACACGTCTTATCCATGTAGTTTTCTCATAGTGGGTCAATCCAGTATATCTATTCACTAACAATGTACTCATGTATTGACTTGATATTACATATCCATGATTCATAATCATCAGTCACTATACATGTCAGTCTCGATGTACTATTACTATTCCTTTCGTAATAATACTTGATTAGGGACATTTTATGAAGAGTAAAACTATTCCAAGGATAATTATTATATTAAATTATAAAATGAAAATAAAATAATATAATAATTGCATTGCCTAAAATAAAATATAACACATTGTGTATTATTTCAATCATTTATATGATTAGTTCCTAGGATACACATTAATAATAACTACCTCCTTATTATAAAAAAAAAGGAATTGTGGGTATACAACAGTAATAATTTATAGATCTGGCACTTATTTGAAATCAGGATTAACATTTATGCAAATAAAATAGGCCGTAAGTGTGTCATTTTGTTATAAGCCCTTTGGGAGTTGTTACTGTTTATGGATAGACAAAAAGGAAAGACAGAGGTTCTAGGGTACCTCATGGCAAGTTACAATACAGTCAGGTACATTCATTGTGCGATGCTAAAACGACACACCCCTATTGTGTGTTCCTTTGCAACAAAAGCACCTTCCGCAATAACGCATTATTCACACTTCATCACCATAGGGTCCCTTTGAAGCAACCCCACAGATCGAATGAACCCACTGCAGAAACTATCATTAACTATTGCAAGCATACCCAAACAATAGTGTACCTGCACATATTAGCATTCCAGCTTCCAGCCACTCTCTACTACTGCTAGACAATAACTTCCCTTAAACCAAGGCAAAATAAGTCGTCAACCGGTAAATGCTTCACTCGTTTTAAATAGTTTTATATGTGTGTGTATTACCTTAGCCTTAAGGTCATTGAAAATGTCATTGTTGCTATTTACGTGTAAGTAGGTGTGCACACATGTGTATAAAAATATATGTATGGCATTGATGTTAAGGCGTAGCCCTAGAAGTTAGATCGATAAATCTATACGTTACTGTCTCATTGCATGTTACCTTGGCTTAACCCACATGATAATTCTTTGCCCATAATCAGAAACATAAATCCAACACAAGATTTACAATCTGTATCTCATGATGAGCTTCGATCATAACTTCACGACCTCATTTTCAGCCCAAACACCTTAATAGGGGTGATGATATACTATCTTTGCTTTGTATCTTTTTGTGTGATGGAGAGAAACATCAAAGCACGCATGTTGCAGTGCAGTCATTGTCATTGGGTATGTGTTATGTTCACTAGCATGATGTTACTATTTTGTTGCCAAACAGTAATATCCAATATTGCAAGTTTCATTTTGATTTTTTCTCAAAAAGAACTCTAGTTTCTGCTTGCCAATTTGTTCTAAGTTATTGTGGGGTGTTATTGTTTCCATACTAAACAATAACGTGTTAATCTAACATCATTTCATCACACTAGAGTGGAAGACAGTAACATACATTATTGAGCTGCAAGCCTCTATATGTTATTATTTTATTGGAAAATAGTAACATGTACAGTGAGTGTTAAGCATGTTATTTCAGTGCAAATGTAGTAGTCGATATGAACCTTTACATGGTATTATTGTTTGCAACTCAGTAGTAACATCAGTTCATTGTTGATGTCCCTATCTTGTATTAAATAGAAACATGACATTTCATTGTTTTTGTTATGATAGATCTAACCAATGCATTCTTTTTATCCACGAACAGAAAGGCTGCTTAACACTTAAACAAGTAAAAGTTGAGAAGCCAATTAGAAGATTCTAGCAATATAAGTCTAATCTGTTAGCATGTATAAGGCAGCTTGAAGATCTACAATTCAACGAAAGCAATAAAAGGTACTACAATAAAACTTTTCTGATTGTTGCTCAATGCTATATTGACAAGGGCATTTGATCGTAACATGTATTAGAAGACTGATTCAGAAATCCAGTTAGTAATTTACACCTACTCATCGAAACATAATGGCTTCATAATTGGGGGCAAACATTTGAGCATCACACCCATATCGATGAAGCTCATCTTTGGAATTAGGGATAGAGACCACCCTATTGACATGACACTAGGCAAGAGGCTACAGTTAAACTTAGTCACCAGACGATTTCGTGGCCAAGGATGCCTCACAAAACAAACTACATTCAAGGCATTTGAATAGGCAGTGGAAGGAACATCATAAATCGATGTTAAGGACATCTTGGACTTTTGCACATTGATGTTGTTGGTGACCTTTTTTATGCCAAACAAGGCCAGTGAGTGTAGGAGGTTTGCACACATACATTAGTAACTAATAGGCTCCATTAAAACTGATAAGCTACTAAATGTTATTGGTTATATCATACTATTGCTAGCAAGTCACTTGTATCCAACCTACCTTACTGCATGATATTTTCTCCAACATTGTCTTCATCTATTTCTCCTGAAGTAATTGCATGTTCTGAGTTCTTTTTTATTGTCAACGAGCCTTCATTTATCAGGCAATCTTGTGTTTTTTGCTTGAAGTTACTTCTTGAAAACCAATAAGTTTCTCATCTTCTCTGCATTTTGGTTCCTAGAGTAACTTGATTCATCTATTTTTAGCTTGCATTACTGACTGGAAACCACGCTGCAACATGTTACTATTTATCTTGTAGATAGTAACACGTTCCTCGCCTTCTCTGTTAACAACTAGATTACATTCATCTTGTTATTTCAGGATTTTGAATGTCAATGGCATTTGATTTATCCATTTATGATAGAGTTTTAGGAACGTATTATTGTCTAGAGGTCACAATGCAGTATGTTACTATTTGGCCTGTGGACAGTAACACGTTGCTCACTATAGTTTCATTGATAGCAAGAATTCAATTGTCTCCTTGATTTGGATTTTTGATTGCCCATGACACTTGATTGGTCGATTTAGTTTGAGTTTTATTTCCTATCACTATCGAGAGACTAATTGCAACATGTTACTACTTGACTTGCAAATAGTAACGCACTATTCTTTGTTAGATTTCCTGTCAATGACATTAAAGAGCCACCTATTTTAATCCATTTTTAGATGTAATTTTCATTGCTTACTGTCTAACTATATGTATGTTGTATTGTATGTAGTATTGGCTATGTGAGACCACTAACGTGCTTAATGGGCCTGCTACTCAAAAAATACTGAGATGGCTCAATTGAGACCTTAGGCTCCTCACACATCAACTAAAGGATAAAAGGGTCAACCAGCTTTAAGTAACTTTTGGATACTTATTCTGCTATTGCTTAATCATCCTTATAATGTTATTGTTTCTCACCTAAACAAAAACATGTTAGCGTATTGTAATAACAAACCACCACTTTTCTATTACAAGTTGTTAATAGAGAACTCTAGCTA
The DNA here is from genome assembly GCA_020226215.1 of Sindora glabra. Classification (NCBI taxonomy): domain Eukaryota; kingdom Viridiplantae; phylum Streptophyta; class Magnoliopsida; order Fabales; family Fabaceae; genus Sindora; species Sindora glabra. Next base: position 10,462 of record JAIUCU010000261.1, read on the forward strand.
ACAATCAAAGATATAAGCCTCCTTTGCCACCCTCACATGCAAATAATGCATAGATTATAATTGATCAAGTACTAAGAATGGCCAGGCATGCATGTCACACTACTCATCAGATGAATCTAAACTTAATGATAACAAAAGAATGACATAATACATAATACAACCACGAACAAATAGTATTGGACTAGTTCATAAATATTGCACTGTCCTAAGAAGAAGAAAAAGAAGAAAGTGATGACATGCAATAGTTGAGGGATCAGTTCCTCATCGCGAACAACAGATTTAACTAACTAATCGATGAAATGAAGATTTTGGATGATAAACTTCAGAGGTTAGAGAAATAACTACAAGAAAATAAGCAGACAATAATATGCCTCATGCAAGAAAACAAACGCCTTTAGACACAACTTTCTGACATAACAAAGGAAGTAAATAAACTCAAGGTGACCATCAGTAATTTGGAAATCGAAAATGCTAATCTTTAGATCCAAGACAACTAACCAAGAGCATAACTCATAGAACTAAACGTGCAGCTAGTTACATAGGAGAAAACAGGCATTAAAAAGGAAGGAGAATAAACCCCAGCTAGATAAAGTGATTTGGTACTGACTCATGATTGAATTATATTAATTGTCTTGTGTGGTCAACCTAGTTAGTCTTTTTCAAGAAATACGAAGGGTGAGTAGATACAAAGTACCTTTGTGTACATTGTTGAAGTAACATTTACACTTGTAAAATGCTTTCCTTCATGGAGCATTTGTCACAAGATGATGCATCAAAATAAAAGGTGCCCAAATGCATAAAGAGGGAGGTAAAACAACTATCTTCATGTTTACATACAATGCATTGTTTATGTAGATGCTGGGTGATCGGATGGAGAATATTGAAAAAATTATAGCTTCTTTAGTGGCTGATATTACCAACATTTCAGGACATGGCAGTAACCAAAGGGAAAGTGATCAAGTATTCAAGGGTTACATCGGCCAAAAGCTTCAGATACTGTAGGATTCTTGCACAAGGATAGAGTATCTATTGGATAATGTGCCAGAGGACAAAGGTAGGAAATCGAATGTCATTGAAATAGATCCTAATCTTGTAGATGCTCTACTTCCTAGCACAAGTCTTCAATATAGTATCTTCCAAAGAAAGGGAAGTCCACAATTGACCGTATTCCTTCAGAAATTAAGGTAAAACAGCTTATGCATGCATTGAAATTAGTATAACACATCACTTACTCACTGTGCATCTAAAGTGCATTTCCTTCTTTTAACGACTTTCCTTGAAGCTGCAGCCACTTAATTCGTTCATAAAATTTTCATATGCAAAGGCAAAAGGAAAAGTGAAGGTGGTATGTATTGAGAATCTGGATATATTGAGTTACAAGCTATTTTCTACGGATTCAATGGAAGGAGAGTCCACTTAATCCCAGCTTAAAAAATAATAACGATGATCCAAGTGAAGATGATAAGGTGTACATGCCAAAAAGGTTGGAAGTAGTATTCCACCCTCTAAAGTCAATATTGTTGACATCATTGGAGGTTCAAGTGGCTGCTTATATATTCTCTACTAATAAGTTAACAAAATGGGCATTATTACTAACTATTATGCACCTATAATATGCTTAATGTTGTAATCAATGTTTTTCCCACACCTTATTATTACTATTGTATGCAGTAACACTACAGCATTGGGTTTATGGACTAGTAAGCTAGCACACGATGAATATTTGCAGTCCTTCATCATGCAACTTAAAGCATATATGATATAACTGATGTTTTTCGTGTTCCCATCCATAAGTTTTAATTATAGTTGCTTGTAAAATGACGTTTGAAGAGAAGAAGAATGATGTAATCCACCATTGGTGCCTTGCACCCATCTTCTGGATAAAATTGTGAAACATAGAAAAAAAATTGGTGTCTACTGTGTTGATGGTTTCTTTTCATGTGTGTGTGTATGTGAAACTGGTTGGCATAATGATGTGAAATTCCTTATATGTAGTAGTAAATTATGGAAAACACCCTCACACCTGAGCACACAATGAAAGGACATTTCATGTTTTACATTTCCCTCACTATGAGCAATCTGGAAAAGATATACATTCCTATTAATGATGAGAATGTATTGGTTCTTATTGGTGATCTCATTCAAAGAAGGAAAATTATTGTACTTAGATTCTACCCTTAGTCCTACAACAGAAGATGACAAACACGAGAAAATACTTTGAATGATGGCTTTATTTTACATTAACATTGATCTTGCAACAATAATTCCTATTGTTGCCCACTTAAGTGATAGACTTTTATTAATTTTTTTTAGGCAAAGTTCATGGAGATCCTATTAAAGGACAATAAGCAACCTAACACTCACTAAAGCCCTGTCCCAGAAATATCAAGGTGGTTAATCATGGTACCCCTTGGAGTTCCATGGCAAAATAACTTGTAGGCGAACTATTTCTTTATATTGTTTCATTGCTATTAATTTTCACATATTATGTGATTTCTAAACCAAATATCTTATGTAGCTATGACTATGGCGTTTGGGTTGTTGGTTGCGTGACTCTTTATGCCATATAAGGAGACTATAGAATTACGGTAACACTTTATGTCATTATTTTCTCTATTTCTTATTTCCACGCTAGAAAATAGCACTTGATAGTAACCCTTATTGAAAATATGCAACCAAGGGGTGCTTATGGGCATGTGCAACTTGCCCTGGACCTTATGCTAGGTTAAAATAATACTAAGAAAGATCGAGTAATAGCTTTTGCAAAGGATTTCTAGATAAAGCATGAGAACATCATCTATCTTTGAAAGACTATAGCAATGACATGGTTTTAGGTGTGACAAAGGGGAACTATCTTTGAAAGGTTCGGTTGTGGCTTCTATAAAGAGATTCTAGACTAAGCATTATGCATCTGATGGATAAGACACTGACATTATTTTGGGTGTGACAAAGACCAACTAGGCTGTGCCTTCACACATTTAGGGAAGATGGAACACATCACTATAAATGTTGGGTTATCGACATCTATGAATTAATATTGATAGTTATTTTTGGAGGTATCAATTTGGGCAGGCTGGATGTGCTTGTGATGCTGGAAGCTAATTTGTGTGTATGTTATGTTTGAATTGATTAAGCCACCACTTTTATGAATGTAAAAGCTGTTAAAGGGCTCCCTTGTCTATTCATGTGTCTTCATACAATGACATCTCTATTATCCATGTACAATGCAAGTGTAACCCTCTTTGGTTAACTTGTAAATGGTCATAGGAAATGTATAGTAATGCAATGGTTGATGCTAATTTTGTAATGCAATATACTTTGTCATTGTTACTTCGAGTGGTCAACATGTTTTTGACTTGCAATATGGTTGAAATAAGGTACTAATTTCATAAGTCAAATTGGTTTAAGTTATGACAAATACTACTAATGATTAAGTTCATGTGTTATGGATTGAATTCTAAGTTTGTGGTCTGCTTGGTTAAGGGGCAATTGCTATGTTCCTTTGCTATGGGACAAGGACAATTCTGTACTACATTTATAAGCCATACCCCGTAGACCAGTGCATAGTCTAGACATCTGGTAGCCATTAACTAGGTATCTATGCCATTGTGCAATCATACATGTTTAATGAGTATTACCATGCCCCATAAGGCAGTGTATGGTCCAAACACATGTAACTTCTCTCATATAGAGGTTTCTAGCATGCAATCGAACTACAAGATACAAAAAGAAAACTATCAAAATTCATCAATTTCAATTGTTAGTGTTATAGTTGCATACAATCTAAGCACGCAGATGTACATGGAATTGTTGGTTGCATCATTAACATCCTCAACCTCACTAAGACTAGAGTATATGAATATTTGCAAATAAAATACAAGGTATGGGAAGGTCTAGTAAGGGGAAGAATTATAGTAATTAACAAATCAAGCATCATTAGCCTTAAAACAGATAGGAAATTTTAACGTTACTATTTTCCAACCAAATAGTAACACGTTATTTTCCTTGTTTAACATGTTACCATACGGTCATAATGCATTAACATGATCGGGAAACAAGATAAATTCATAAGTCAAGCGTTGTCAATAACAAAATGGATGAGAGTAATGTGTTACTATTTTTAGAATAAATAGTAATGCCATGCTTAGTCTATCGTGTGCCTTTTTAGCCTGTAATAGGTAGCATAACCAAAGAAAAAGCAAAGCAGACATGCAAATCAGGTGCGATGGGTAACCTAACTATGGGAAAACAACGTGTTGCTATTTTTATGCAAGATAATAACATGTTCTCTGTGGTCTAGGCATTTTTGTTTGGACAAAAGGAAGAGTAAACAGTCCGAAATGAGTGCGATTAATAATGGGATTGCAAGGAGACAACATGTTACTATTTGCATTCTAAACAGTAATGTTAACCAGGGATATATCTCTAGGATTACATGGTTGATAGCAGTAACTTGGCTTTTAGAGCTAGTATAAGGGTTGTACGTTAGTGATCCTATGTTAGGATAGTAGTTTAGAGCAAGGAGTGTAAGGAGCCAATAGAGCCAATTGGTCTGTAGCAATATGTAACTATTTTTGGGATAATTAGTAACGTGTTGCTATCTTGGTCCATTATGTTATTGTTCCAATTAGGGACAGTAGCGTAGCCAAAGGAAAAAGGAAAATGAGAGAGAAACAGAGAGAGAGAAGAAAGAAAACACAAAGCAAAGCAACACATGCAAATTAAGTGTGATAGGTAACCTAGCTACAAGAAAATAGCTTGTTACTATTTTCATGCAAGATAGTAACACATTGTCCTTATGGTTTGGGCATTGCTATTTGGACAAGAAGAAGAGTAAATAGTTCGAAATGAGTGAGATTAATAATAAGGTTGCGAGGAAACAATGTGCTACTATTTGTATTCAAACAACATCATGTTGTTCCTATGATCTGATGAGTCTATTATTTATTAGAGGAGTAGTCACATTGATTGAAAACCCACAAAATAGATGGGCAAATCAAGAATGAATAACAATGAAACTACAAGGAGTCACAAGTTACCATTTTTTATCCAAATAGTAACACCAACCAATCCAGAAGAAGATTAACTTTGCTAAATGCTAGAGAAAAGCATTGCAACAAATAATAGCACTTGTCAATTCAATAAGAGGATCTATAGATTAGAAGTTTTTTGTAACATCATGTTGAGCAACCTCCTTCCTAACTATTCAACTGAGTTTTTACAGGTTCTATTAAAGAGTAACTAACCTAGAAAACTAACATCAATAAGTTACAAACTACAACTTGATTCCATGATTCATGCTTGCTCCTGACTATTCAACAATTATTCCACCTTATTTGATAGGTCACCGGAATGCAAATATGCATTACAAAGATGGCGACTTGCAATACAAGATATGATCCTAGGCAATACTCGTGCAAATGACATTCGTGGTTCTCATAAACTAGGGAAGTCACCAATTTTTTGAGTGAAAATGACAATTAAACAATAACCTAAATTGTGCTAAATCTAGGAAACCAAATATTACTAACCTAGAAGGATGGTGATGAGGGCATGGCCAAGATTAGCACCCTCTTTGCTCACAAATCGATGCTTGCCATTATGCTTGTCTTGGGGTTCCCTGGAGCCTCTGCTTTTTTTGCACTTTCAAAATTGCATATGCAGCGAGCTAAAAAGGCCATTGTGCAAGTTTTTTAACAGAAAAGATGAGATCAAACTATAAAATTTTTTTAGCCAAATCCCTTACGTGTTCTGTCAATATTAATAATGGGGTAGCAAATGTATGGTTACCAGCTTGCCATGCAAGCAAGGCTCCATACCCTACTAATGGCAAACCATGCAAATAGGAAAGCAGAGTCAACAAGCTAGAGTCAACGAGAAATATTGGAATGTATTTAAGCTGCTTGCAGAAAAACCTATAAATAAAGGCCAATGAGCTAAGGGTTCGAAAGGGTAACAATGGCAGATCCTAATTAAGCAAGGTCCCTTAAGTTTTGAAAAAAAAAATATTTCATGTAATTTTATTTTGTAAGAAAAAATTAATTAACTCAGCTCCCTTAACAAAAATAAATATGATAAAATAGTTGAAAGAAATAAGAAAAAAAAAGAGTGATAATCTAAAATAAGAAAGAAGAGATATAGTATGAAAATAAAACTTACTATCATATTAGTATTTCTTATTATCATTATAAATAGTCATTAAATATACAGGAAGTTATGCATACTTAAGGTGACGTTTGGTTCGCGGGAATGTTTTTAACATTCCATGAAAGTTTTTAAGGGAATATTACATTCTCATGTTTGTTCAAAGTTTGAAAAAAAAATGTCTGAGAATGTCACATTCCGGGAATCCTTTTAACTCAACATTCCCCTATTCTCATAGGGGAAGGTAGGTATCTTAGATTCCCATGTAATGGGAATGTGATATTAAAATATTTCCAGAAAAATTTATAGTGAACCAAATATAAGAATGTTATATTTTCGTTAATTAAATTCCTAAGAATCACATTCCCGGAAATGTATACTTTCCTAAGAATGTAAGATCCCGTGAACCAAGAACTACCTAAGTGTAAGAATTTGCTCGAACTTATTTTATACGCTTTTATCAATTATGTGTCAGTTTTTTTATATATTTATTTTTAAATAAATTCCTTTTATTATCCATAAAATATTAAGGATGAAAAGTTTTAGGTGCATAAGATTAGGCCTAATATTTGAAGGAATAAATACACAACAAGCTAAAATTTCGAAAATGAAATCATAATTTAACTCATTAAAAAAATTGTATAATGATTTTGTATAATTTAACTCATTAAAAGATTGTATAATGATTTGTATCAATAATGTAGATTAAATAAACCAAATTCACATATCTTACTCTCACAATAAGTCACTTATTTTAATAATTAATTCTATTCTCAAATTTTTCTATATTCCATATGTTCATGTGAGAAAAAAAAATACATAAAAAACTCATTTTTATGTATATTTCTACAACTCACTTTTTAATCTATTCTTAGATATATTAATTTTCCAATAATATAAGATATGTTAATTTTATTGAAAAAAGAGAATATATTTTTTCTTATAAACTATTGCACATAACTTTTATTGCATTTTATAATTTTTTATTAAATAATGTATTAATTAATATGTTTTATTATTCTTAATATACGATATAAATATTTGCTTTGACCTTTTGGTCTTGGCTTTAATATATTAGAATTTGTTTAAGTTTGATTATATTTGCCTAATTGCCAAGTTTGACCATTTCAATAATGCCAGTTCAATTAGTATGAACTCGAACTTATTTATTTTAATCAAATTTCAACTTGCAAATTTATATTTGACTCAATTTTATTTACGCTCTTAATTTCTTGCCTTAGCTTAAAAATAAAATAAAAGTATCGATGATGCATATCTTCTTTAATAATGTAAATTTTTGTCTCTAAATTGATGGTTATAATTTTAAAAAAATTAAAATGGAACTCCTTAGGAATTGACTAAATCATAATGGTTGATCTAGTGGTATAAATTTTATATCATTAAAAGAAGTGATGCGATATAATTTTTTTCAAATAAAATTTCTAGTCCCCCACCCCCGCCCCCCTCCCTCCAAAAAATTTTCACCCTCCGCCTTCGCAATGACCACGCCAGGCCTCTTCCCCTGAACTTGTCACTTCAATTAATTCCATAAGCAAAATTATTAATATATAAAATTTATGCTAGAGATGTTTTCTTTTCTTTTTTTGGGTTAAACTGAAAAGTCTAATTAAGAATACAATGCAAGCTAGACATGTTGAAAAACAAATCATAAATTACATATTGATTTTCGAATTATTATTCATATATTGCCACATGTGTTTAGTCTTGTCAAATAAAAGAAAGAATTTGTTTTAGGCTCTGTTTCATGCAACTAATTGATAAGTTAGCTGATAGCTAATAAGTTATTTGATAACTGATAACTTATAATTGATAGCTGATAATTGATAAGTTAATTAATTATTTCATAAAATTAGCGGTTGAACAGTTGAAATTACAAAATAACATAAAAAGATATATTAATAGAAATATATATATAATTAAAATAATTTATATTTATGTAAGAATTAAATTATATTAATTTAATTATAAAGTTTAAAATAAAAGTATAATTTTTAATATTTAATTAATTATATTTTATAAACATATATTAATTTACTTATATAATTTTTATTTTATTATTTATTATAAAATAATAATTAATTAAAATATAATTAAATATATTTTTTAAAAATTACTTAAGTTATATTACAAAAGATATAGATTATAAATTAATAAAAAGAATAAGAAAAGATTTGAAAATAATTTAAAAAAATAGTAGCTTATAAACTATAAGTTAATCTAAGTAACTTATTAAATCAAATTTTATAAATTAGTGCGAGAAATATCTCTCAAGGCTAGCTTATAACTTATTAACAAATTAATAAGTTATAAGTTAACTTATTTATTGCACGAAATAAAGCTTTAGTTAATGTTGCATCTTAGACTAAGTGTACTTTAACAAATACTATTGATGCATGGTTTCAAATCCTCTAGCAAAGCTAGCCGATGTTTTTAGTGGTGTAATTTCTTTCCTCATATCCTCGTTTTATTTTTTAAAAAAATAATGAATGGTTAAATCATGGCCTATATATAAAGATTAGAGATTAATCCTAAATATAGTAACAACTAGAAAACTTTTAAGAGATGACATTACGTATCACTTAAGCCATTTGCATGTATGCATTAAATAGTTTATATATAAATTAATAAATGAATTAATTTATAATTTATTGATTTAATTATGATTTACAACTTAATTTTTAGAAGTATTTGACATACTAAATTATTTAAGAAAATAAGATTTAATATAATAAATTTTACAAAATAACTAATAATTGATATCCTTCAAATTTTCTTCTAAATTTAACCTCTGCTTTTACTTAAATAACAATATATTCTAACTGCAAGTAAATATTTAAGCTCTATTCATTAATTTAATATAAATAAATAAATAATAAGTGATGACACAAAATATAAATAATTAAATTTTAAATAATTATATTATTAATTTAAATAAAAATATAAATAAATATGTAGAGCATCATAAAACAAACTAATTAAATTTTTAGATAATTATATTTATATTTTGAATATCTTGATTGCATTAATATAAGTTAATTTTAAAATAAATTTGAATTAATTCAATTCATATAAATATTTATATATTTTTATAATATTTATATTTTTCACTTAGTTTGATGTATGTACAGCTACTTAAATCGAATAGTATTTTTATTATAAGAAGTTAATTAATTTATCAACAATTTAACAAATCTTAAGTGATTTGTTACCCTTGTTATTATGAAAAATAAAAATTCCATAACAATAACCGTTTTGCCTAATGGGCAACCTCTTGGCGACAATAACACTTTATTAAGCAGTAATGGTACAATTCTTAAAATTTGAAAATTATACTGTCTTCTCCTTGGTTTACTGAAAAAAATCCTCAATTAATCATTTAAACATTTAATTCGAGTAATCTTTGATGAATAATTGCTCATTAGTTTATCACTTTTTTAACTTTTTGCATCTTAAAATTTTGAGGAAACATAATATTTTTTCCTCATTTGCAAAAATAATAATTATTGTATCTTTTAAATTTTATAATTAACATCAGTTACACTTTATTTTTATTTTTATGTAATTAATTATTTATCTTTTCATTCATTTGTAAGATTAAAATAAATAAAAAATGTTAAAATTAATTGTTAAAAGTCACTTTAATAATATCAAATATATATTTACTCTTTTTTTATATCTTTCTATATTTATTTCAATGCTACAAATACATAAAATGATGAATAATTACAATAAAAATAAAAATAATAGCATTAGGTAATTATAAAATTTGTAGCATATAAACATATAAATAAAAAATTACTTCAGTATGTACTCTAAAATTTTCATATGAATTAATATTAGGATAATTCCGATATATCCAAACTAAAAGTTTGAATATTGATATATTAACTTAGTTACAGAGTGAAAATCTTTATATTTTAGTGATATAAAAATAAATGGTTAAAATTCATAATTACCAAACTTGTTCAATAGGTAAAAAATTGATGACATAATAATTATATTTTGAACTATATTTTTTTTTAATTTTAGGGTTACCAATAATCTAAAATAAATCATTTGAGTGAATTGTTTATATTAACTTATACGTATATTTTTATACTTCTTCACTATATAATAAAAAGCTTAATTTAATGATCATCAACTCAAATTTATTTTTAATATATTATAATTTAAAAATATTAAAAATAAATTACTTTTAAAAAATTACCACATAATCATTTTGAAAATATAAAGTATCAAATTAACAATCTAAACTTTTACTTTATGAAGCAATTTTTTTATTTTTTTATTTTTTAAATGATCTCCTTCACTTATTTCTTATGCATTAATATATAAAAAAAAATCTTTTAAATACTCAATTTAGTGATAAAATTTAGTATTACTTTCAATTAAAAGTCCAATATCAATTAATACTTTTGAAATAGGTGATACTTAAATAAATTGTTGTTCTTATATATCACCATCCAAAATTAAGTTCTCTAAGCACTTTTAAAATATGCGAAACAAGTTTTATTTCAAATTTAAAGTGATACGTGTACACTTAAAATATGTGTTTTTCTTTTTATTTTTCTCATCTTATAAATTATATTAAACATAAGCTTTTACAACATATATATTATCATTTTCAAATAAAATATTTGTTTTATTGATTTAATTTATTGTTATTAATTATTTTGCATAAGATAAAATAATAAATAAATGAGATGAAATTTAATTTCTATTTGTAATGTATGAAATTGTGAAAAAAATAGAGGCTAACATCAAAGAAAAAAATACAACTAATAATTTAATATATCAAATTAAACAATGGTCTATTCATATTAAATCAAAGTTATAATAACAAATTACCTATATTTTTTAGTTTTAAATTTTTAGGTGGAAAGTATTTAAACATACATATATTGATAAGTATATGTGCATGTATATTAGTTCTTTACTGATACTTCGTTGGTATTTTTCAATTTTATATACAAACCTAAATAATTTAAAAGAAATAAAATTGAAAAATATTACATTTCATTAAAAATAATAATACCATGATTCCTATTAAAGATTGATTAGTTAAAATTAAAGAGAATTCTAAAATTATTTGAACAAAGTATATTAATGTTTAAGTATAATTTTATCACATTATATATAATAATATTCTTTTCAACAAATTTATGGCAAATAAAGACTTTATTATTAAAAAAGTAATGTGCCAATAAAATAGTTAAAATAAAGTACTTAAGAAGAAAGAATATAATTTTTAATTTTTTTGGATGAATATAATTTTCTTCATTTAATGCAAAAGTACTAGTATATATATATATATATATATATATATATATATATATATATATATATATATATATATATATATATATAGAGAGAGCGAGAGAGAGAGACTTGCTTTAATATGAACGAGTGATTTTAAATCATGAAAGTAATTTTTTATTTCATGCAACATTTAAATAATGAACAGAAATTTGGCAATAATTAATATGTTATCTATTTGATAAAGTAATTATTTTATTATACATTTTCAAGGTGAAGTACAAATATAAATTTTAGAAATATGTGTGTGTGAAGCCGAAAGAGAGAAAAAAGAAACATTTGAGGCAAAAAAATTTTAAATTTTTGTAAATAAAAAAATATTTGCCACAAGTTACTTTTTAGTTACTAATCTGTTAAAAAAGAGACATGAGACTAAATAAAATTAAAATAAATTTAAAGACTAATTTAAAAGGTTTATGAAGAAATAATTAACTTGAAAAAAATTCTTTCATACAAGTAATATATCATTATTTCATTAATTTATCAATTAGAATATTAATATTCACAATTATAATTTTGATATGGAATAATTGGCTTTAATGTTAATTAAAGTTCGGTGCCTTTTCCCCTCATCTATGTTTTACTTCACACTGATGCAGTTCAAAATTAAATAAGATTCTTGACAGTTGCATTTGTTTACACAAATGGACACCACTCCTCAGTCAATGAAAAATGGTAAATTTCACTTATATGGAAAGGCTGAGTAAGTGTAAAAAGGATACAAATCAGTGCATGCAACAATATATAACTTCGATAAAAAGAGCATCACATCTGTAACAATTTTCAATTTTAGGATCTCATATATGATAATTAAAACACCATATTATAAAATTTGTATTCACTTACCTGATGAATTTGCAGTTATAATTGAATTTAACAGAAGTTAATGAATTCCCTTCAACTAGATCTTCCTCTTCGCTCTTCTCATTTGTAGCGGCTCTTAATAGATAAAAACTATGTATATGAGAAGTAAAGAGGGTACATAGCCATAATCCTTATTTATAAAATTCTAGTAATCCTCCTCATAAAAATTTTACTGAACCTTTAGGCCTATACAACCACCAAACCATACTAAACTATGTAGATGTGCTAAAGGTCATATGTCTAAGATCACAATTTTAAATGGGCCTCATGCATGTCTTATAATTAAATTAAATTTTAATCAATTAGTCTTAATAAATTAAAAGTTATCAATTAATAGTAGCTCACTTTATGAAAAATTCTAACAACATCCACATTTATTATTCGTATTTTCTTAGGTTTACAATTGGATTTTATCACGAGATCTCCACATTCAACTAGTTGATGGTTATTATGATGTTATAGTAAAGTACATTTACGTTGGGAATATTTAATTTATGTGATATTAAATGTGTTTTAAAATATTGTATTTTTCTTGTCATATTCAAGATTTGCTTCTTAACTTTCATGTAAATGCGCATAGTTTCATATGATTAAAGAAGAAGAAAAAGAAGCACATTTACATTGAAAAACTTAAATGAATTTGTTATCTTAAAAATAATTTCAGTATATATTATAATTATGATACACTTGATGAAAATAGAGCATGGGTGTGTATATCCCATGACTAACATCCCCGCACACAAAGTGATTTCCTTGAGTAAAAGTATATTATCACACTTTTGAATATAAGAAATTACAATAACAAATAAATAAACACAAAGATCTTTCTAATTGAGAAGTATAATATTTAATCCTTCATCTATAAAGGTATAACTATTATATCTCTCAAGTTTTATAACTAGCACTATTAATCTCTTTTTTTTATTTGTTATAATTATTCATCCCTTCCTTTACTTACAAGGTTAAATAATAAAAAAAAATATTCAAGTGGATTGATGAATTTTACTTTAACAATATCAAATCATACTTATTATTTAGTTTTATTCTTTATTTTTACCATTTATTTTGTTATTATTAGTATAAGAAAGACGAATAATTATAACAAATACAACAATAAAGGATTAATAATATTAATTATAAAATTTGAAAAAAAATATAATAATCATTACTTTTTATAAATAAAGAATTAATGTTATGTTTACTCCTTTTAAGTTTCTAAAAAAATGATTTATTGAAATTTTCTATATTTTCTATAATGAAAGTAAAAGGAAAGCTGCATTCAATTTTTTATTCACAATATTTCACCTTATTACACACGTTATAATTTAATTCAAACTAACATTCCAATGGCCAAAAAACACTAATATCCTTTTTAAATTTCGCAAATTTACCAAGACTGAACCTAAATACAAGATTGGAGTTTATTTTGGTATTATCTCAATAAAATGACAGATTTTATGAGATATTTTTCATAAAATTCACAATTTTTTTGTAAAGTCTGTAATTTTTTTATAATTACATAAGTTATAGATATAACTATTTATGTAAATTTTATAATTTTTTATTATATCTTGTAATTTCTTTTCTAAATCATATAACATAAACATTAATAATTGCACTATAAAAATTTTAGGAACTTTACAAAAAATTACAACATTTTACCATAAAGTTAGTTTGATAAAAAATTATAAGATTAATACAAAAAATTGTAAAGTTGTATCATATTCCTTATTACAATGGACTACTGACCCTACAATATTTCAATGCTATATCAGTTTTTAAATAAGAAAACCACATACAAATTGTGGATTGGTGTGCAAAGAATCAAGCTTAATAAAAACATACCAAAACATGCAGGAAATAATTTTTAAAATAATTAAAAATGCCTATTTTTATAATAATAAAAATAATTAAACCCCAAATGCACATATATAAGATTTTGAATAAGTGGAACTTTGGTTTTATGCTGATGAATGTAGGGACACCCAAAATGAGTGATCCAAATTTATTATGTTTTTAGATAAATATCTAATATATTATTTAAATTTGAATTCAAAAAACAAAAGTTAGTTTCTTTTAGGTAACTGACTAAGGAATGGGTGGTAGTGGGAGATATGGAAAGAGAAATAACAACCCATTCCTGCCTTCAGAGGTCCATAGATAGAAATAAAAGGAAAATAAAAAGTACAAGACATTTAGTTTTTCAAGGGAGCCAAAAAATTCTATCAAAAAGTTTTTCTTTTCATCTTCTTCCTCTCTCTACAAGAAAGTGTGTGGTTCTTTAGTTTTGGTGCAATTATCGTGGACAAAAGCCAAGAATTCTAGTATAGAGGTAATTCTTAACATTCATGTAGTGGATTACAACATCAGGATCCCTAATCACCTTTAGTTTCATACCTTGATGAATACAATTTCAGATGATGACTTCTAGATGCCAATTAAAAAGACCTTATGAAAATGCAAAGACTACTCACTTGGACCCATCAAATACCTTGGCTTGGAGAGATATATGGAAGAATTAAGACAATAGGAAATTCACTATTTTAAAAATAATTGGAGAAAAACTATCCTGATGTCACAATTCCAAAACATGAAGAGTGCAAGTCATTTTGGATATAACTCTCAAGAAAAGGGACTACATTTAAAAGGTCCACTTAAAGCTTTGAATGTACATAACTTTGGCTTAGCCCATTCTAAGAATCCACTAAATCTGTTTAACGAATTTGATGAAATGAAGGCATTGAGACTAGAATAGAAAGCTAGAAGAGAATCACTTGCTTTGAATGCTTTATTTTGATGTATTCATTTCTCTTATTTTTATGAGATTACTTTGAGAACATTGTTGAATGTTTATTAGATTTTAATTATTATTTGGATGATCAAATATTGTTTACTTGATGTACATTTATCTTTACAATATCCAGTGGGAGCTCTTGAATTATATTTTTTAAAAGCGACATAAATTGTTATGTTTGCATGAAAATGACCTTAATAGAAAATAATGACAATATTTAGGCAAACATGTGATAGGGGTATGATAAACGTAAACTCCCAACCATGAACTAAGTAATGTCATTGTTGTTTTATGCGAGAACTATGCAAATAAATGACATTGTATACTCATAGGAAATGTTTATGCATTTAATAGAATGGCCAACAAGAATATAATTGCTAAATTAAACAAGGGTGACAAGTTGAATGGAGACAATTGAGACATTTGGCATTGAAAAATATCATACATCTTAAAAGAGCAAGATGCTCTAGAAGTCCTAAACAACATCATGTTAAAACCTGAAACTAGGAACACAGCTCAGCATAGAAGAGATGCTGAGGCATACGTTGTTTGGAAGAAAAAGAACAGCATTGCTCGCATCACACTTTTAAGTGTGATGGTAGATGACCTCATGTGCGAATATGAGAATTGCCTAATTGCTCAGGGAATGTGGATTGCCCTAAAAGAAAATTTTAGTGGTACTTCCGCCACCAAACTAAGAAGACTCACAATTAAATTTGACACATATAAATTTTAGCATAATATACCGATGAAATAACATTTACGAGAAATGTCAAATATGATTTGTGAGCTGAAAACAGTAAGTCATGCACTCTCTAATAAACAGCAAGTGCAGGCAATGATTAGATCACTCCCTGCTAGTTAGGAACACATGAAGGTTAACTTGACTCACAATGAAAGCATAATAACTTTTGATGATATGGCAAGACATCTGGAACTTGAGGATGAACATTTAGGGACTTATAGATCCTCTGCACAAGTGTATATGGCTGAAGGAGCAAGTCCCTCTAGTTCTAAGCCTAAATTTAAGAAAGACAAAAAAATTCCAGAAGAGAAAAACTAGGCCCAATTCTCAGGGTAAGAAAACCTTCAAGAAAAAGAAGGGAAAGCGTGGGGTAAGGAACCTTAATCTTAAGAAGATCAAATGTTATGTCCCGTCACAGAATGGGCCATTTTACTTGAAATTACACTTAGTAAAATGAACAGAACAAGGTATTACTAGATACTTATCAAACATTTTTCATATGTTTTCAATACTATTTTTCTAATAGAATCTCATCCTTTATGAATTTTGGATTCAAGTGTCACAGACCATGTGAGTAAGGATCAAGGATATTATATAGAGTATTGTCATTTGTCAAGCCAAAGTAGGTGGCTTTATGTTGGAAATAATGCGAGGATTGAAGTCAAAGGTATTGGAACATGCAAACTAGATTTACGTGGAGGAAGAACTTTAATCCTGCATGATGTACTTTATACACTTGATATTCAATAAAATTTAGTTTTCGTTTGTTCCCTACCTAATTTTAATTTTTCAGTCAACTTTCATGACAATGTAGCTAACACTTTTAAAGATGATGTATTTTATGGTTGTGGCTTTATTTCTAATAGATTTGTCATTTTAGATGTTATTAACAACACTGCTTATGATTGCTTTACTACTTTCACATTGAATTTAATTGTTAAGATGGACACCTGGCATGCTAAACTAGGACATATAAATTATAATAGAATGATTAAACTAGCAAAAGAGGGATTGCTAGGCCTAATTTCAAAACTGGAAATGTCCTTGTGTGAACATTGTCTAGCTAGTAAAGCAACTAAAAAATCATTTGGAAAAGGAACCAGGGCAGAAACTGCATTAAAATTAGTTCGCTCCGATATATGTGATCCTTTGAGTGTGA
This sequence comes from Sindora glabra, assembly GCA_020226215.1. Classification (NCBI taxonomy): domain Eukaryota; kingdom Viridiplantae; phylum Streptophyta; class Magnoliopsida; order Fabales; family Fabaceae; genus Sindora; species Sindora glabra. The sequence goes on from JAIUCU010000261.1 coordinate 27,505, forward strand.
AGGCAAGACACGGAGCTTGGTACTTCATCACTTTCATTGATGATTACTCATGATATGGTCATATCTATTTAATTTTGCATAAGTCAAAAGCATTAGAATGTTTTAGATGTTATTTAAATGAAGTAAAAAATCAAATAGACAAGAAAGTTAAGGCAATAAGACTGACCGTGGAGGTGAATATTTATCCGAACAATTCAAAGAGCTCTATGAAGAGAAAGGGATAATAAGACAATTAACAATCCCTCGCACTCCACAACAAAATGGAGTAGTTGAAAGAAGAATAGAACTCTTTTAGACATAGTTAGATCTATGATGGCACAAGCAAATCTACCATTTTTATATTGGGGAGATGCCATCTTGATAGCTACCTTCATTCTTAACTGTGTGCTCTCAAAATCTGTTACATCCACTCCCTATGAACTATGGATAAAAATGCAAGCCTAATTTAAGTATTCTCAAATCATGGGGATCTGCTGCATATGTTCATGATGCTTCCCATAAATATGAAAAATTAGGTCCAAGAAGGAAGAAATGTATCTTTATAAGATACTCATAATTGTCTAAGGGATATGTTTTCATTGGTGAAAATGAAGATGGAACAATAACAGAACTTGAATCGAGAGATACCGCATTTTTAAAAAGTGAATTTCCTAACAGAGGAGAAATTGATCTAACTGTATCATTTTATAAGGTACATGATCAAATGAATAATAATATTGAATTTTATCCATCTTGTCCGAGTGAGAGTTCTCAGAGAATGCCTATCGATTCAAGTGGGAGCTTTGAGAGAATAATTGAAAATCTTGTATTTAGAGAAGATATGGTACAGGATATGCCATTGCAAAAAAGTAAGAGAGGAAGTGTACCTAAAAGAAACTTTTCAATTGAAAGATCAACTCTTATGGTTGTGCCTCAAGATGAAAAAGAGCTAAGAATAGTTCAAGAGGCTCTAAATTCTCTCGCTAAGAAACATTGGAAGAAAGCAATGGAGGAAGAAATAGACTAAATGAAAACTAATAAAGTTTGGGAACTAGTTAACCTACCATTTGGCCAAAAGGTGATTGGAAACAAGTGGGTTCTCAAAATTAAAAGAAAGGCAGATGAATCAATTGAGAGATATAAAGCTTAACTAGTTGCAAAGAGGTATACACAACAAGAAGGAATATATTATGAGGAGACATTCTCACCTATTGTTCATTTTAATTCAATAAGATTACTCCTAGCCATAGTAGTATATTTAGACTTAGAATTACATTAAATGGATGTAAAAATAGCTTTTCTCAATGGAGAACTCGAAGAAGAAATCTACATGAAATAACTAGAAGGTTTCATATAAAAAGGAGAAAAGAAGAAAGTTTACAGACTCTAAAGGTTTATTTATGGACTCAAACAATCATCCAGACAATGGTATTTGAGGTTTCACCGAGCGATAACCTCATATAACTTCCAAATGATTGAGAAAAACCATTGTATTTATATTAAGCAGCCTAAAGACAATCTTATGATATTATCCCTTTATGTGGATGATATACTATTAGTTGGGAATAACATGAATTCAATTATGGCTATTAAGGAATTGCTACCCTTGAATTTTGAGATGAAAGACATGTGAAGCAAATTATATTCTTGGACTCAAAATCTTTAGGGATTGCTCCAAGAAACTTATTTCTCTTTCTTAAGAAAATTATATCTAGAGAATTCTTGAGAAATTCAATATAAAATATTGCAAACTCATAGATATCCCTATAAATAAGAGTGAACCATTAAGTTAAGAAATGTGCGCTTAAAATGAGTCTAAAAAGAAATCAATAGATAGAGTTCCTTATTTTAGTGCAGTAGGAAGTCTAATGTATACAATGATGTGTACAAGATTGGATATTTACCATGCGGTCAGAATCGTAAGCAAATACTAGTCAAACTCCAGACAGAAACATTGGAAAGCTGTCAAGAGTATACTTAGATACTTAAAAAGCATCGTCGACTATGTGCTATACTATCAAGAAGATGACTTATGCTTAGTTGGATATTCTGATATGGATTGGGCAGGAAACCTAGATGAGAGAAAATCCACATCGAGCTACTCATTCTTGCTAAACAATGATGTCATATCATGGTGTAGTAAGAAGCAAACATGCATTACATTGTCAATAATGGAAACAGAGTTTGTGGCATGTTTTGCAGTGGTACAAGAGGCAATATGGCTGAAAAGATTTATAGAACATCTAGGGATTTGTGATGAGAATTTAAATCCCATTCTGATATATTGTGATAGTCAGGCAGTCATTGCCTATACAAAGGATTCAAAGTACCATAGTAAAACTAAGCATATAGATATAAAGTATCACTTTGTAAGAGATGCAATAACATAGAAAAAGGTCACCATCCAATACATTTCTACGCAAAAGATGATAGCAGATCCTTTTACCAAGGCTATACCTAGAGATGTATGTATTGAGCATGTAAAATCTTTTAGTATGTGTAGAATGTAATTGAACATTTTCGAAATTGAAATGAATAAAATGTATTTTTCATTCAATTATAAGTGTTACTATATGTATATGAGTATACGAATGTCAAGTATATCATACAAGTTGATAAGGTTGGTTCTCTCACACGAACAACTACCTCCAACACTTATGAGGAGTAGGCAGAGATGAGACGTGTGTTCACCAACATAACTATAAGAAATGTTGTGTTTTTGGCAGAGAAGTAACACAATCAAATATGTCGCCTCAACGAAGTAAGGTTGAGATGAGATCCAAAATACAAATATGGATCGAATTGTAGAATCTCCCACCTTGCACAATACTTATGGCCAGATAATGAATTCTTCACATACTGACGTCAAAAGGAGTCGAATGATGTGAAAGAATTCAGGCTAGGTATTGTGTGTGCCTGAACTATAGTCTGTATGGTGTTACTAATAAAATTGACGTACACCCTTATGCAAAAAAAAAGGAACACCATAGCATATGATTCATACCACATGTGTAAAAAGAACCGCAAAAGGGAAGCAAGTGAAAGATCCTTGGTTCATTATTGTGTAAGTCCCAGAAAAGAAAAATTCTTTTTAAAGATACTCCTTGACTTTGATGATATCACAAAGAAATGATGTAGTGTTCGCTATCTTAGTATGTATCCTACGATCATGATATATGCTATCTAAAGGATAAAATACTAGGAAAGTAGTTATTTCAAATCAAAGTGATATACGAGCAAAAAGAAGATTTTTCGATATATATATAATTATACTAGTGTCTAAAACATGTCCGTTATGAAGTTAATTTTAATAACATCATAAGTGTGGATACTATGCATATGTGGATGGCAATTTGAGCTTATGGTAAAGCTCATGAGGGATTAGATTTGCAAATGACAAGTGTATATGGAAAATCTAAGGCATCTGAGGCATAATATGAACAACTAGAAGTAAGGGTTGTCTTGTGCTGATTCTATGTAAGAATTTCTAGTACAAGAACATCCAAGATGATGCCATGCCCACGCAGTCACAACAATACACTGAGTATGAAAACCATGAAGATAGAAGAAGATTATATGATGTGGCTCATCCCATTATATGTGAGTGGGAGATGATGAATGTGGGGATACCCAAAATGGGTGATCCACATTTATTATGTTTTTCGATAAATATCTAATGTATTATTTAAATTTGAATTCAAAAAATAAAAGTTAATTTTTTTTAGGTAATTGACTAAGGAGTGGGAGATATGGAAAGAGAAATAATCACCCACTCCTACCTTCAGAGGTTTACAAACAGAAATAAAAGGTAAAGAAAAAAATACAAGACATTTAGTTTTTCAAGAGAGCCAAAAAATTCTATCAGAGTTTTTCTTTTCATCTTCTTTCTCTCTCTACAAGAAAGTGTGTGGTTCTTTGGTTTTGATGCAATTGTCATGAACAAAAGCTAAGAATTCCAGTACCAAGGTGATTCTTGACATTCGTGTGGTAGATTGCAGCATCGGGATCCTACAAGCCAAAAATCATGTAAAATTCGCATTATTTTTAGGTTAATTGTTTCATTTATATTTTCCCAAAATATGCAAATGAAAAATCAAATAAAATGTTTATGGTAGATCAATGTTAGTGTATAATTTATAAAAATATAGAGGAGCACTTAATTAAATAATCAGATGTAGTAATTATTACCGGAGAATTCTATGGTACAAATATCATTTTTTGTTGCATACCATACAAAAAAACTGAGCTGTTAGTTTATTACCCACAAAATCCAAGCCTCTGATCAATGGAACTTGAAATTTGTTGAGTCTGGATTGTTCATTTGCTTTTGTTTCTATATTATTTTGCTTACATAATCCTCCATATTTGCTAACAAATCTTTTGATGTCTTCTTCCTTTTCTAACAAAATTCAAATCTCAAAAATCATAACAAAAATTTATCTTTTTCAAATTGGAATTTACCCAAGCTTTTTATAAATATTTACTTTATGAAAATATTAAAACTATGAAAATATAAAAACATGTGAATGTTTTAATTTTATTTTTATTTCTGATAGTAATTTTAAGCTCACGACTTGTTTTTATGTTATTTTTAATTTGTTTTAATTTTATATCTTTTCTATACTTATTTGCATTTATATTATTTTCTTTCTTTTATTTTGAGTGTGTGTGTGTATATATATATATATAATTTTTTTTTGTAAAGGCACTATAATTTTACTTGAGAATGATATGTATAAATTATGACTATCAAATTTTATATTGATGAAAATAAAAATTCTCATAAATTTTGTAAGTTATCATGTAACTTTTTTAAATAATTATATTACTTTTTAATCCTAACTATCAATAAAAAATTTGATAACCACAAATCATTTCTATCATTTGAAAAATCTATAACCATAAATTACTTCTATTGTTTGATATGCTTTTTAATTTCTTTTGTTATTCTTCCCTTGTCCATAGTCTTTGATTTTTTCAGTTCAAATTGTATGGCTACTTTTTTTTTTTTTAGGCTTAGAATTGAGTGCAACTCTGAAGTGATTTATTGTCTCTCGCAATAAAGATTTCAAGGTTTTCATTTATTGGTAGCTAGGGTGCATTTTCATGGTATTTCATGGAAGTTGTTCTTTTTTAGAAACTAACCCCTAGAAAGCAAATAAGGGGAAAAAAAAAGAAAAATACTTTTAAATTTGAATTGAGGAGATATTGAAGGAGAAAAAAAAATTTTAATTTGAAATGAATAGAAGGTCATAACTACACATTTTGCCTTTAAAGTTTTTTTCTCCTGCTTTTCTCTTCCTCCAAACAAGAGAAGAAAATAAATTTAAAAATTTTCATTCTTTCCTATTTTCTTTTTCCCCATCCAAACAGAAAAGTTTCTTTCATACAGTGTTGTATTTGGCTAAGCTTATTAATGATATATTTGAGCTTATTTATGAAAAAAAGTATTTGCATAAATTAAGTGTTTGGATAAACTTGTGGTATTAATTTACTACTTTTATTTAAGCCTATTACAACTTATTTTTATAAGGTTGTTCACATTGCGTACTCAAAAAAAAAAAAAAAACTATTTTGGAAGTTAAAGAGTTCATGGGAAATCATTTTATAATAATTTTACACCCAAACACCCTTGTTAAAATACATAGGCTTCAATCTAAGGGGAAGTGATTCTTTGTGTGGTAATCAACAAAATGCTAAGGGCAATAATTGGTCATGTGTTCAAGGTATCCATACCCTAAATGTATCTGAGAATGGAAGTCCTGGCCTTTTTAAAATATTGTAGTGTATCTTAAAAAATTTCATATTGCAGGAAATTTCTTGCAAAGTTACAAAAGAAAATAGGATTTCATTAAATAAATTTGTGTAAAAAATGTATAGTTTTTATAAATAATTTTATATAAAAAGTTGAAACATAATTTTTTCATTAGAATTTTTTTTTTTTTTGGGAATCAGTGTCTAAGGAAAAATAAACCATGGCAAGCATATACTGATGTAAATTATTTGAATTTCTCAAACATCCTTCTTTCCACCTGCTCAGTTTCTATCTTTTTTAACACTCCGCAACATGTGTTGCCACCTATATACCAGAGAGGTTTTTGATGCAAAAATGAAAGACAGAGTGACAAAACCAGGCCCGAATTTGCAAAATCCCTGCCGTGACTAACTTTATGCCAATCACCTTGTTAGTGTAATGACGTAAGATATAACAATCCCTTCTCTTACTCCAATCGTATCTCCATACTATAAATAAAAGTAAGAGATTATCATATAATCAAATGTTGGGATCAGTAGGCTGGAAAGGAGGAAAAAAGAGAAAATTTTAAATTTTCTATTATTTGGTTTGGTGAAAAATGAGAAGAGAAATGTATTTTTTTATTAATTTTAGACATAAAAATTTTATAATTTTTTATAATCTTTTAACTAATTTTTAAAATTTTCTTCCATTTCTTCTCATTTTCTTCTTAAACAGTCATAAAGTTATTCTGCAATTGGTGCGTGGGATGGGATTCTTGTTAGCAACCACCAATGAAATCAATTATTTATTTAATTTTTTATTTCACGAGAAGTACTTTAATTAATTTGTGGACATAGAAATAGGGGATTGTAGTGTTCTAATTTCTTTCCCATCAAGATTGCCAATGCCACCATTGTTATTTAAATATTCTAATTTGTGAAACTAGTTTTCAACTATATCATGTGTATTTCCTCACAACCTATAAACAAAGGATAATTGTCAATTTTATTGTCCAATTGTTAGTTTTGTGAGATTTATACACCTTAAAAATATAATTTTTCAATTTTTGAAATGTTAAATATTGTAGAAACTAACAATTACTTTTTTTTATCTATGAGTCTTAATTGAAGAGATGTGATATAATTAAAGTATACATGAATTTCCCTTTACTTGAGCATCAATATAAGTGAGAATACTTTAATTACATCAATGAATTATGAAGTGAAAACTTTATTGTGGTTTAGGCATGGAATGAATTCACAATCAAAACTCAATTATGGAAATTCATAAAATATAAGTGTATATATACACATACTTATTTACATATAATTATCTCTTACATCTTTTAATAAGTGAAATACTATCATTTAGATCACATGAAACAAGTATTCAAAAATCAAATATAAGGTATTATTTTAATAAAAATATATTAATTGTTAATTTTATTTATGGAGTTCAAATTTCTTAAGCAACTTTTGTTGTGAAGGAAAATCCGTTATTTTTTATTTGTTTCTATAGAGAATAGGTCGAAAGAATGCTCGAGAAAAAGAAAAGGAGAAGAAAATGATATTTTAATTTACATGATTATGGAATAAAAATTAAATGAAACAGAAGATCAGTTAAAAAAAAGGAAGACTTAGGCTTATCAAAAAGTGCTCTTAGCATATGAAGATAAAAAATACATGAAAATTAACTTATTAATTTAAATTAAAAGATAAAATTACTATTTAATTAATTTAATTCAATTTTCCTTTTTCTTACTATTTTATCTAAATGATTAGAAGAAAATTATTTTCTCATTTTCTCCTCAATTAAATTTTCTTTTTTCTCTTATTTTCTTTTCTTTCTCTTTTTCTTTGCAATCTTGTCCCTATATGAAATAGATAAAAAAAAAAACTATAGAAAAGAAAATGAGTTGAAAACAATTATTTTATTTACTATTTTTTAATAATAAAGTTCTTGCTTAATGTTTTCAAATTAAATTTGTTTTTAAAATAGTAATTCTAATTATGTAACTTAAATAACAAAAAATAGAAATAACTTTTATGTGTTTTTAACGATTTCCTGTGCACTCTTGAAAAAGTGCACACAGATAAAGTAACCGAATACTGCGAAGCCTTTCACTGGGAATGCAAGGAAGAAGGGCATTATCTGTATCTCCAAGGAAATTTCGAAACACGAGTCTTGTGATCTCTTCGCTTCTGCTTCTACCCTTTTATTCTGACAACTCTTATTTTCATTTTTTTAGAATTTAAACTCACTTTTTATAACAATGAACAAAACCTAATATGTCAGACATCTAAGTCCATGTGCAAGACAGATGCATGCCGGCTTTTGCAATTTTAGCCGGCTTATTGACAGCTTAATTTTTTTCAAGAATTTTGTGTTTATTTAATATTAATTTTCTTGACAATTTTGGACATTGATAACTTAAATTCTTATGTAATTGCAATTTTAACTGTATGGACAAGCTTAGGATTCAAGTATATCAACATTTTAAAAAATTGAATGATATGATGCAGTAGGAAATTAATTATTTTTATAGAAATTCAGCCGTTTATAGAAACTAAATTATTGAATTAAAAAATAATATATCTAATAATATTTAATAGAAAAAACATTAAATTTTTAACACAATGTAACATTAAAATATTTTTTAAAATTTTAAAATGATTAAATCTTACACGTTTCAATTTTAAAAATTTAAATATTATCCTCTTGAAGTAGATAGGAGTTAAAATTAATATTTATTTTAAATTTAATATTCAATTTTATCAATTTATATAATTTTTATAAACTTTTTAGATATGAATCATAAAATATTTAATTTATTTTTAAGACAAATATTTAAGCGGGCGATGATCCGGATTATTTCATTACAGAATTATATTTCTAAAGTAAATATGTAATGACATAGTAAGCATATATGTGTTTATACTTTTTTAAATTTTATGTTTTTCTTTTTGTCCCTTAAATAATTTTGTTGACAATTAATAGTAAAAACGACACCCACCGTTTGCGGAGTTTAAACCCTTCGCAAAGGTATTCACATTACGAATACTTTTGAGATGTGCAATCTACCGAATACTAATTTTTTTTAACTTACTATAATTTTTTCAAAAATTTCATTTTGCACAGTCCACCTTGTTTAAAATCATCCAAAAACATATAAGACATTTTAGAGTAAAGTATATAAAAAGGTCGGTAATATACTGTCTAGCCTATTTCCTTTTTTTTAAATAAAAATTAGAAAGGTTGAATCGGAAAGAGTAACAAGACTATAAAATTATCTCGAATGTCTTTAAGAAAGATAGGAAGATTATTCATTGGTAATAGTGGCCATTGGTGCGTTAGGATTAGTTAAGAGATTCAAATCCAATTGGTTGTAACTACTTGTTGTTGTATTTAAAATAAAATAATTAATTTTATTATAAATATTGTATGGATTAGCATTAATTAATTATTGGAATATTTATTTAAGTAATTATTTTTATTTTTTAATATTAAGCATTGAATAGATTAGGCCTGGGTTTAATGTGTATAATCCGTAATAGGTTAAATCATCCACAAGCCCATATGAGTAGAGGTCCTAACCTACAACTTTTTAATAGTCAATAATTTCCTATCACAAGTTTGATCTTAAATAGAAATATTAAGGCTATTATTTGAATGTTGTACAATAAGGATTCTCATTCCAAAATTTTCTTCTCCTTTTTTTCTTTCTATCTGAATAATTTAAAGAGCGAAGTAGGTTACAATTCTACTCATCATCATCATACAGATCAGTCATGACCTCATCAAATTATGCATCAGGTATGCTCATAATTTTATTGTAATCAATTTTATATTTTAAGATTTTAATTCATATTTTCAATAAATGGTATCAGAGCAAGGTTGATAGTATGAATATCTAATTATGAGAAATTTTAATTATTTTAGTAAATTCATAAAATTTTCATTTTTTTTCTTTTTTATACATGGAATCATCAAAATTGGAGATTTTAATTCTAAAACAATTTGAAATATTTTTTTCTTTTAATTGAATCATGAATTTTGTTTGTATAGAGATGTGAAATATCATACTATTGCTGGATTAAATTTTGATTTCGAGATTATTATGGATCAAAGGTTAGATTTTTCCAAAATTCATCCTACAATTTCTCATTAGCTAACAAATATTTTTTGGGCTTATTTTAAAGTTGACACGTGAAACTTATATGCTATTTTGTCTCATTCCTTCTGATTATCTGAAGAATAGGGGAAAGTTTTATTATCTTGGTTAGCATGTCGTTATAATTAGCACACACATTTCAGTGGTTGACTTGATAAATTATTATAAATAATTAGATCTGCTCAATTCTATATATATATATATATATATATATATATATATATGTTCAGTAATCTTTTGCACAAACGCTGATATCCTTCGCCCCTTGTGGTGTAATTATGCACCAGTCTCTTGTCTATGATGTCTGTGCATCCACAGCCATCAAATAGGATTCCATTCGATTTATTATTTGATAAATATTTTCCCAAGTCTACAACATAACTTGGCATTGGTATACTCGGATCGTGCAAATCAAGAGGGACATTAGATCTCAAAAGTAGGAAAAATCCACCAAAAAAAGAAAAACCTATTGATAAGACAAAAGTCACAAAACAGAATCAAGTGGAATGGAGAAATCCAATTCGGATCTGACCAAATGGATAGAAGGCTCCCTAGAAGTAGAAGCATTCCAGCCAGCCCACAGTGCTGCCTATGCGCGTGCAGATGCGTGTGGCCCACATGATGGGCCTTTGGGCCTAGATTTTTTTAGTCTATTTTATAAAATCAAATTTTATATTTATCTATTATTTTTACTACAATGATTTATTACTACAGTAAGCTGAGATCATATGACGTTAATCTAAAAGATAGTACTTTAGTGTACAAAGTCTTTCAATCATTGTCAACTGAATATAGCTACCTGAGAACTTCCTATAATTCATAAAAGGGAGAGTGGACAATAAACTAGATAATTTCTATAGTAACTTAAGAGAAGGAGACTATGAAAAGTAACCCACAACCACCTTTTGTCAATTACTTATCTTAGGGCTCCAACAATAAGTCAAGTGGAAATGATAAAAGAGGAAAGAAACCAAAGACACAAATATCTAGAAAGCCTAAGTTCAAGAAAGGTGGTAATAAAGGCAAGGGACAACAAAAGAAATTTAAAGACAAGTGCAGTTATTGCAAGATCCCTGAACACAAGATATCTTAGTATTATAAGTTAAAGAATAAGCGTGAACAGAAAGGGGCTTAAAAATCGAAGGATCCCAAGTGAGAGAGGAAAGACTATCTTAGGAGTAGTAGGAAGTAAGGTTAGAATTGAATACATAGGATCATTTTTCTTTAGGTTTATCTTTTGTACACCTTTTAATTTGAATAATGTCATTCATGTACCTTCTATGAGAAGGAATTTGATTTTTAGTTTTATTTTTGGATAATTATAGTTATTCCTTTTGATAAGGAAATCAAATATCAAAATTTATTATGATTTTACTATTATTGGTATGCCACTTTACAAAATGGTTCATATCATCTGAATTTGAATGATTGTCCTGTTGTATATTCTGATATTCCTATCAATGTTATGATTAGGCATAAATGTCCTAGAATGAGTGAGAATTCTTCCATTTGTGGGATTAACATTTAGGCCATTTTTCTAGAAAGAGATTAAAAAGATTTGTAAAACCAATATATATGGTTAGACTTAGATTTCTCATATTTTGAAACTTTTAAGTGTGGGGTTGTAAAGAAAAGATAATACCATATAATCCCTAATTGAAGAAGTTAGACTGCAGAACAATTAGTGGGTTCTTCATTAGGCACTGAATTGGATTAAGAGGTTGTAGATTTTATTATCCCACTCATAGCACCAATATCATCGAGTTTGACCAGGCATTCTAATTTTGAAGATGACTTGGATAGTGAGAGTTCGATACCTAAGGCTATTAATCTATATGATGAGATCATCATTCTACTTATATGTATTCTGACTCCTTCAACTACTGGAAGAGATAATGATGATAATCTAGTTCAGATAAATGAAGATCCTCATGAAAAAGAACCTAATTAGCTAGCCATTAAATTAAGACAATCCCAGAAGGGTCTGGAGGCCTATAATACTGAATTATTATATCATGTACTTACAAGAATTTGAATAATGAAATTTGATGGGGTAATTTTGTCATCTTAGTACTTTGTATTGATGATGTTTTGTTGGTTAGTAACTCAATCATTTTCTAGATGAGTCAAAACACATGTTGTTATTTTGATCTTGGTGAAGTATCTTTTATTCTTGGAATTTAGATCCATCGTGATAAAATTCATAGTATTTTAGGTTTGTACTAAGCCAATTAGATTGAACAAGCGCATGAAAGATTTAAAATGAATATTTGTGCATTTAGTCTAACATTTACTTAGAAAGATGATACGTTATCTCAATTATGTTACCCTCAAGTTGATATTGAAAGGGCTGAAATGGACAAGATTCCTTATGCTTCTGCTATTGGTAATCTTATGCATGCACAGGTCTGCATTCGTTTAGATATAGCTTTTGCTATTTGTATGCTTGGAAGATACTCAAGTGACCCTAGGATGGATCATTGAAAAGTTGCCAAGAAAGTAATGAGATTTTTTTAAGATACCAAGAATCATATGTTAACTTGTAGACGATCTAATTTACTTAAGGGTGTTGGTTATTCAGATTATGATTATGCCTTATATATAAATGATTGTAAGTCAACATCTAGATACATCTTTGTGATGTTTGGAGGAGCTGTTTCATTGAAAAGTGTTAAATAGACACTCATAGCTACCTTAACTATAGAAGTAGAGTTTGTCGCATATTGTGAGGCCACTTGTCAAGCTATATGGTTGAAGAAGTTGATATCTTGCATGCAATTAGTTAATTCTATATCATAATCTCTACCAATTTTTATTGCGATAGTTCTTCTTTTGTGTGCTTCCTTAAAACTACAGGAATTCTAGTCATATTGAACATTTTAATGTTAAACTCCTATTCATTAGAGAGAGAAGATTGTTAAATCTCAGACTCGCATTGAACACAACCTTAGTGGAAACATACTAGGGATCCGTTGACTTAAGGCTTACCTATAAGAGTATTTAAAATCAAGTAACTCATATGGGTCTTGTTAAATCTTTTGATAAAGCTTTAGTTCAGTAGGAGTCTGAGATATACTTATTTTATTTTATTGATGTCCGTGACTAGTAATTGCTCATATTGAAACATTGGTGATATGTTTTATACATATATAAATCATTTGCTTCCCTATCGAATTCAATGATTTTGAATTGTTTCTCTTATGAGCTGTGGTCAAAAGACTAACCTCATATATAACAAGTTCCTTTGGGATTATGAGACATTATATTTATACATCACTTGTTTTCCTATCGAATTCAGTGATTCTATATGGTCTCATTCCACTTATGTAATCGTTACTCAATTTGAATATTGAAACATTGGTAATATTATATATATATATATATATATATATATATATATATATATATATATATATATATATATATATATCATTTGTTTCCCTATCAAATTCAATAATTTTGAGTTATTTCTCTTCTGAGCTGTAATCGAAAGACTAAATTTTATTCTATTCCTTTCATATTATGAGATATTATATCACTTGTCTCTCTATCAAATTTAGTGATTCTGTGTAGTCTCATTTTCTGAATTAAATTTATAACTTAATGTATAACTAATTGCTTAATTATTGATATTTCAATTATTTCATATAATTAATTAATGCTATCCAAGTGGGAGATTATTATATTTAAAATAAAATAATTAATTTTATCAGAAATATTATATGAATTAGTATTAATTAATTATTAAAATATTTATTTAAGTAATTAATTTTGTATTTAAATATTAAGCATTGAATATATTGGGCTCTGATTTAATGTGTATGATTCATAATAGGTTAAATCATGCCCAAGCCTATATGGATAGAAGTCCCACCTTACAACCCTTTAGTGGTCAGTAGTTTTCTATCACAAGTCTTATCTTAAATAGAGATATTAGAGTTATTATTTGGATGTTGCACAATAAGGATTTCCATTCCAAAATTTTCTTCTCCTTTTTACTCTCTATCTGAATAACCTAAGGGGTAAAGTAAGTTATAATTCTATTCATCATCATCATACAAATCAATCCTGGTCTTATCAAATTATACATCAGATACGCTCATAATTTTTTTAGAATCAATTTTATATTTTAAGATTTTAATTCATACTTTCAACACTTGTAAGATGTGAAATTTCATCTTGATCTAACCCAATGAGCTAGTCAATCTGCACTTAACCAATCGCATCAATTGTAAAGGGATTTCATTGAATTCAATTGGATGAGCAATTACACATCACTTAAATTTAAGATATAATTCTAAATGGATTAGCAAAGAAAAAATGCATCCAATGAAAGAAGAAGACAAAATGCAGCAGAAGAGAGAAATCAGCGAAGCTTCACAAAATCATCTTAATAGCCTAAATCAATTTTTTTCCCCAAACCCATTTACGTACAACAAGTAAAATATAGGTCCCATATGATAATTTGCGAAAAAAATATGTTTTTAATCATTCTGTGATTTTGTCTTTGAGAAATATAAATAGCATACCTTTATATATCAGGTGTCTCTAAAATTGATGGGAAGAGCAGCGATTGGTGCGTGTTAGCATGATATAGCAACAAACATTTCATAGTGTGAAGATTGGTTCTCGGCATGGTTACTGCCTACCAGTGAGGCTAGAGAAAGAGGCAAGGATGAGGCGGAAAAATGACAATGAAGTGGATAAGAAACAGTGGCTTGCGTCAAAGGAAAAAAGAAAAAAAGATTGATAAGTTATTGTAAAGATGATCACATTTTGCAAATCCAAATATAGGGAAAAGGTTAGCAGAGATTTAAACCATAGAAGAACGACGTCGTTCATCATCATTTCGGTCAAAGTTTGATTTAATTAGGTTGGGTGCAAGATGGACCAACTTCAACCGACAATTAAATAAAACTCTTGGCAACACTAAAAATAATGACAACACTAAAAATAAAATTTTATTTCATTTTTAAATGATTTTTTTAAAAAATAATGTTTGTCTTTAAATATAAAAGGATGTTTGGCTTTATTTCATTTCATTTTATTTGCAATTCTTATTTTAATTATATTTGTGCCATTATGAAATTCATCCAATTTAGCAAGGATTTTACTAGAATTCATTTTATTTGATAAAAAAATATTTTATACGAAAATTTTATCCTTTTTTTAACATTATATTTATTATAATACCATCAAAATTTATTTTTTAATTGAATTTTATATATTTTTTCATGTATTTCAAATAAAATAATTGATTTACAAATAAATTGAAATCATTATTTTTAATAAAGCATCCAAACGATGGAATTCATTTATAAATGAATTAAAATCATTTCAATTAAAATAAAATAAAATCAATTCTAAAAAATTACATGCGAAATGAAGTATTATTATTCATTTTGCTTTCGCCCGACAACATAAAACAAATTGACACCGACCGTCGAATTTCGGTTTAGTTTGGTCGGTTACCAACGGGTGAGGCAATTTTGCCCACCCCGTCATTGGTAAGAGACTAAAGGATCATCAATCCAAGAGAGGCCTTCAAGCTGAGCTTAGCAAGATGATTTGTGAGTGCACTATGATCTTTACTACTGTGAGAGAACCAAATTTTCCGATCATCGGATAAGGTCTTTGCAGTGGCCTCAACAGTCAACAATATTAAGGCTAGGTGCTATAGAAGCATCAGAAGTTTACAGACACGATAATTTTAAAAGATGAATATGCTCCATTTGGATGAAATTTGCCAATCGTACGGGAACGGTTATTATAAAATATTATAGTTTTGTGAGAGTTTTTAATTCAAATGATATTCAATATTTTTTAAAGATTTAATTCTTTCTTTAATGTTCAAGGTTTGATTTTTAATTTATATATATATAAATATATGTCTAATGATTTACCTATCCATACTTCAAAAAAAATATTACAGCTCATTTTATTGTAATGACATATATTGATAATTGATTATTAAGAATGTAATATTTTTTTACTAAAAATAATACACAGATATAACAAACATAATATGATCCTTGTCATATCATTATCATAAAGAGAGCTGTAATTTATTAAAGTCAAAAATGAATTTTTGTGTTTATTTAATATTAAATAACAAGTGCATGTGGGCTTTTGCAATTTCAGGTTATCAGCAGCTTAATTTTTTGAAGAATTTTTTGTTTATATTCTCAATAATTGTTTGAATTTCATAAATTCCCAATGGCATTTCATGTATAAAAACGTGGTAATGTTATGTTAGTGCATTATTTTAACTAGATTGCCTATGCAAATTAGTAGCAAAAAAGATGTTGAGTGGATGGAATTATGATAAGTGGTCAAATCTTTAGAATTGTACTGAATATAGACATGACATTCACGAAAAAGAAATTTACAATTGATGCGAACTTGAGTACTAAGGAAAGGGGAAAAAACATGAAAAGTGGACAAACTCGACTTTGGCTTATTTGCTCATCATGAAATATATTATAAGTAGGTATCTACAATAAGACTTAAAAAATTGTCCAAAGCAAAATATTATTTATGATAATTTTACTCTTATTCATATAATATGCTAATGATCAATGATAATAAATAACCATTGATGATGATTATTGATAATAATTAGTAGTTAACAGTTATCATTGATAATAAATAGTAGCCAATAGTGGTCATTAAAATGGGTGATAGCTGGTAAGAATTACCAGTGGTGTGGTGATAAATGGTGACTACCAACAATACATAATTATTGGTAATGATCATTAACAATAAATAGTAAATAGTAATTATTAGTTATTGGTGATAGTGGATAATAAGTAATAGTTATAGGCAATGGATGGTAATTTGTGGCAATCAACAACAGTAAATAGTAATCAATGAAATATTAATAATGGTAAGATTTTAATAAAAGCCTGAATAAAATGTCTAATTAATAGTACTAAATTAAAATTCTCGTGTCGTAAGAATATAAGATATTCATCTCACTGTATAAAAATATTTTGAGGGAACATTAATTTAAAAATAATTACATACATTATCATATTTTATGATTTGCTAATAGTCAATTCATTAGAAAGTTTATCATTATCTTATAATATTAGTAAGAAAATAATTATGATATACCATCAAATTTGATTATTAATTTATTATCATGAATGTATCAAGTAAACTTAATGTGCAATAAGATGTAATAATGCACCAATACATTATTACATTAATAATTCACCATAATCTCTGTTCATTATAAATTATGGTATATAAATATTATAAGTATTATAGTATTCCACGAGAATCTTTTAATAAATTTGAAGAAAGTCTATCATTATTGCACTAAAACAGAGTAATTTATTGATCAGTAGTCTATAATTATTTCACTACACCACAACATATTTGCTATCTGCATGTAAATGTTTTTATATTGGCCAAGACTACCATACCTTGAGTGAAAACTTAAGGTATGTGTGCCTTGATTTTACATTATAATATAAGTCAATGAATTATTTTCAATGTATAATCAATGACTTTTGTTAATTAGTAAGTTAAGGGTATAATAAATGGGTTGTCAAATTTTTAAAGTTGCCCCATTATTTAGGATTTAATATTACATTGACCTCTAATCTTTTTGATAATAATACTTTTTTTATTATATTACAATATTTTGACTTTTTATTAATGCTTATTGAATGCATTTCTTTTAACACAAAATATTTACACAGTAATTCTTAACACTTAAATTAATGATATAAAGAAATATTATTAACAAGAATAAAAAATTGAATCACTTACAATAATAATGTAGGATTTTTAGAAGATTTTTTTTAATTAATGTGTATTCAATAACAGTCATATATTTTTATTTCTAGCAAATTTCTTAAAATGTTCTTTTTTAAAAAATGGAAAATTTTCCTGCCAAATAATATTTTTTATTTAATTTTGTACTATCATTTTTTTGTCTTATGACAATATTTTTAATTTTTAACAATTTTATAAATTATTTACTGATCCATATGATTTTTATAAAAAATTACAATAAAAAATTCCATATAATGTGTAGTATCATTACATATAATTATATCATTAGTCACATTGAAGTATAGGATAAAATACTCTTTATTTGATAGTAATTTTGTCTAAGTTCACTTTATCTATATTTTTAATTGTTATAATTCAGCTACATGCAATTTTAATCATTAATATTTTATTCACTTAAGTTTTTCATCTAATTTTAAATTTGATTTTGTCCCAATTACCTTAATTTAAACCTAATTTGAAGCTTAATTCTAGAAACTAGTTGCATATAAAGCACGCTTAATTGTTTTGAATTATTTTGACAAATGTTTGATGAAAATTAGAATTTTTTTATATTGATTTTAGATTAATTCTAGTTTTGCAAATTTTTGGACTACAAAGATCAAGTGCATTACATATGCAATTTTTGCTTAATTAATGTATATTTAATTTAAAATATAATACTTAAAATTGATATAAAAAAATATTGATATAATTTAAATAAATAAATCTAGTTATAAAATATTTGTATTAAAAAAGAATGTACGATTAATTAATTCGAATAGTATTTTTATATTAAAATTTTAACTTCTTTAAAATATTTTATAATAAAAATTAATATAGTGTATTATATTTATATTACTTAATAGTATTAATATTTGAACTAGAAGTGGAAAAATAAAAAAAGGAAAAACATGCCATAGAGAAAATAAAAAATAATGAGAAACAATATATGAAATGAAATATAAAATAATGAGAAGTTTAGACTTTAGACACGTGTAAAATAGGCAAGACGAATGTAACAAACTTAATATACATAGGCTAGCTTACACTGAAAACTAGCAAAAAATGAGATGTTTTTCTTATCCGATGGGTTGAACAAACCCATAGGTAATTTATATTAAATTTTAAATTTATTATATGATTATTATTTTAATAAATAATGGACTTATTACTGATAGATATTCAAAAAATATTATTATATTATGATGAGTGAGTATATGAATTAATTTTTTTAGTCCAAGATAATGTGTTTAGTATAAGAAGATTATAAAATGTAAAATGTGCCGCAAGCTTATGATCACGTGACTTGCTTGTATAGGCTTGAGCATATATGTGCTAACATGGATAAGTTTGTACTCAAAATGAGTAAAAAAATGAGAAGTCCACTCTGCCTTGTATTTGTGGGTAATCTGTAAAGGCTCCAGGCCTATGATCCGTTTTACATGTTTATTAACTTGCAAATAATGGAAGTTGATATGAAAAACAAAAATAAATATATATATGATTGAACAAATAAAAAGAGAAACAGTGTGTGAATTGTAAAATAATAAGAGTTTAAAAAAATGATTGCATAGTCAAATAATTTAATTAAATAAAATAATGATAATGATAAATAGATAAATAAAATTTTTAATTTATTTAAGATTTTATAATAAAAATAATATTAGTTATATTAGTAGTGTTTAAGTTATAAATAATAGGCGTAAAAAAAAAGAAAAATATGCAATAGAATAAATAAAAAGAAGAAAAATAATGAATGAGTTATAAAGTAATAAAATATTAATAAAATATAAAATATACTACATTTAATCAATTACTAACAATCCATCAATCAATATTAACAAAGTAGTTATATAAAGTGTACATGTGTCACTTTGACGATTATTTTATATTGTTGATGAATATAAAAATAATATAAAAATTTTACTCTTAGCAATAAAAATTAATTTATTTTTTATACTTGATTTATCAGAAAGTATTTTACATCTTAAATAATTATAATTTACAAATTTAACTATATAATTATAAAATAAATATGATGAATTAAATTTTGATATTTTATAATATTTTTCTCATATAGTAAGCCCGTTTAAAATTTATTTGTACAAATAACTTTCTATTCATATGAAAAAAAAATTAATTCATAATTACGGGTTTCCAAACTAGAATATAATGCAGTTTCCGATCCTTGCTTTGGGACCCAAGTACTGTTGTTTTCGTCATATGTGCAGTCCAAGAACGGATATGGGCTCAATGAACTCAGGCCCATCCTATCCCAGGAGAATGACTACTCAATTCGGTCAGATGGTTTTGTTATTGAAAAAATCAGATTTGGGCCTAAACTAAGCCGGTCGATAAGGATCCGGTACGGGAAAAATTATGGGAAGCCCTAAGGATTCCTCATATGTCTCAATAGGGTTTTGATTGGGATTCAGTGGAAGGCGAGCACCGACCACCACGATCACCAGGAGAACGACGCACATTACTTTGTTACTTCAGCCAAGAAAGATTCGAACGCTGCGCTGCAGGACAGAGGCGGAAGACAGTGACGGGGTTTTTCCGGCGACTTTGTCTGCGAATCTTTGACCGAGAAAGTAACAGGTGCGATCTCCTCTCTTTGATTTAATTTTTCAGTTTTTTTTTTCATTAAATCATTGAAGCTGACGGTCATCTTCATAACTTCATCCTTTATTTAATTTTCCTGTTCTTTTAGCCTGTCGAAATCATCAGCAAGTGTAAGATTTCTCCTATCCTCCCTGTTTCTCTCTACTCCTTTTCTTAGTTTGTAGCAGTCACTCTAAAGTATGATTCTTTTCATTTCACTGTTTATTCGCTGAGTTCTCAAAATTTATTGGCGCTCCTTTCTTGTTGTGATCTTGTTACTCTACCTGTACAGGTAGATTTTCCCTTCCATCTAAACATGACAGCAGTGGTTTATCATTATTCATCTTTGCTTTGAACATTTACCTCCTTGACTATTGGGAAAAAAAATCTTATATCTTTACGATTCATAACTTTGTTAAATTTTTAAGTTCTCACATTTAAAATACAAACTATTATATAATATATTTACTTTATTTTAGCATGCAATTTTTTATACTTTATTTCAGTCATGAGTGACATGATACTGTGAAGTGTCTTCCAGAAAAACAAAATTTGGAAGATATATTGTCCTTCCCATTTTCAAACATGCTACGATTGAAGGTGGCCAATTTGTATAAGCAGTGAAATTTTGCCCTTAATTTTCGATATTCACAACCAATGCAAATAATATATATCATCCTTATCGTCTAATTCATATTGCTAAAATATTTTTTAACTCTTATTGTTATTAGGGAACAAATTGTTTACAACTCAAATCCTGTGTCACTCTACCTGTACCTCATTCCCACAGACTAGTTTTAAATGGTCTTTCTTTTCCTAAAAAAAAAAAAAAAAAACGAAGGACACTGGACAGGAGGAAAAAAAAAAAAAAAGGCTCAAAAAGAAGATGAAATTTAGACTTTTTTTTCTAAAAGAAAGAAAAGTCTGCGGACCCATCCACAAAATTAGATAGATTGAACAGGTCCATTAAATAACTTTAGCGGTATGAGAATAAGATTGTTCTCCTTCAGATAACTATGACCATCTAATGGTCTTTTGACTGCTGATCTCTTTCTGTATTGATTCTGTTATTTGTTTTACTATCAAATATGCATGAATGAGTATTTACTACTTTCTTATCTTGCTAAGAGTAGTTGAGATAAAATGGAGAGAGAATTAAAAATAAACAATTACAAATAAAGTGGGGAGAAAAATTCTAGCCATATTTTAGATTTTTATTTAACAAAATCTTATTTTGTAGAAATACGAGTCAATCACCATAGAGTTTTTCTTCAATTTGATGGTGAAAATTTTGATCTTTTAAGAGGTCAAACTTCCTATTATCCCATGAAATTTTCTTAGTAATATATGTTGCATTTTTCAATAGATACCTTTATATTATATTGTATTTATCATTATCTTATGCTATATTTTTTTGGAAAAAGAAAGAACGAGTTATCGTATATTTAGAATTAGAATGGATGAAAGCTTTTTAAATCCTAACATTTCAAAAATCAGATTCATCCAATGGAAGATCAACAGAGAGGAGAAAATCGAGAGGCGAGACAAGTTGGAACTGAAATCGAAATCCATCGAAGTACGAATATTTTTTTAAATTAGTTATATAAATATACGAAGCTAATATTTGTTTTGTTAATGATACCCTTGTTGTTGAATTGAACAGGTCCCTTTGAAAGATTTGCCATTTGCATTCTGTATGTAGTATGGTACGTGGTTCTTCCTCTTTTTCTGTTATGGTTTATGGCCATATCTGTTATCTTTATCATAGAAATTAAAAAGGCTGCTATGGATGATTATTACAATGGTAAATTGACATTGGGTGGTATGATTATCGCATCCTCCACAATTCTGGGACTTGTTATTTTTATCATAGCGATACCCATTTCGTATGTGAAAAAAGTAGTTATAGAGGGCTATGGCATCATCAGTAGTGTGAGGTTTCCATGAATTTACGTTTTATTTTGTAATTTGTAATCAACTAAACTTTTACTCCCTCTCTGCGGGCTTGTGTTATTTTATTACTATTTTTTGTAAACATTTTTTTTTTGAGACATGTTCCTAATGATATCGAGTAAATTTTTAATTGCTCTTGAAAGTTCAAACTAGATTATTTTTCAATTTTGGTATCTCCTTTCCATCAAGCAGCAACTCACGGAAAGTCTCTCATGTCTAAGGCCAACAATACAAAAGACTGATCGTCTAGAGAGTAGGGTCTCTATTTATTGAAAAATTTTCAACTACCTTGTACTTGGCATCATATGAAGGAATTTAAAATGATAATGGTGAGGTTCTTTTAGCGCACTAAATAAAATATAATTAGTGTTTGTGAAGATTTTGGTAAAAGAAACATTCTAATCAGTATATTTTTATGGTGAAATTGATTGTTTTTGGTGAAATATTCTGGATCATCTGAACTTTCTAAATATTAATGCTAAGAGATTTGGTAATTGGAGGTTACATAAGGTATGTGTCCTTTGGAAGAACTTGCTTTTAGGTGACATTTTTACTTTCATTTTACTTATTCTTCTTCAATTATCTGTGAGACAGTCTATGGCCTATTTGTTTAAGTTTAACCTGTATAAGTGATTTAAAAGAGAAAAAGGGGTTGAAATATGATGTTTTTAAAGTTCTCAGAAGATATTTCAAAAAATGTTAAAATATTGGATGTCACTTAAATTAAATATTCATGACTCTTCATTCATATTTGATCGGTGCGAATTAAACATGAATTTAATTCTAAATTTTGAAAAGCATTTTTTTTTTTATTTAAGGATCTCCCTATAGTAGAATAGCATTCACTATTATTAGTAAAGGAATATTTTTCGTGAGACTTGTGAAAATTATTTTGAGAATCCCTTTTCAATAAAAATTATCTCACTATTATTAATAAAAGAATATTTTCATGAAACCCCAAGTGGGAAATTATTTTGAAAATTAGAATTTTAATAAATTTCTTTTTTCTAATAAAAATTATCTCTGATATTAGAACTTTTATCTATTAATAGATAAAATTCACTCAAAATAAATATATGTTTTTTATTAAACCAATATCTTATTAATAATGAACGAATGTTCAATGATAAGTCTTTCTGATTTATTTAAAAGGATTTCTTAATAACATTAAAAAATAATTCTATTAATATTCAAAAATCTGACTCTAGGGTTCCCTAAAGAAAAGTTGGAATTTGTAATAGAAAAAGTGATATAAAAAGGTAAAATGTTGCAAATTTATGTGCTGAAGCAAAAGGTTTTTGCAGTAACTTTCGGCCATAATGCAAAATCCTCACTTTTTACAACACAAATGAATGTTGCCTACTACAATTTTTGCCATTAAAAAGTCGTGGTTGCAAACCTCTCTCTCTCTCTGAGAGGTGCATTAATCAATTTTTTGTGTATCTCTTTTTGTTTAACAATTTTTCTTTCAAAATTGGCTAATTTAATGTTACTAAAGCCTTTTTGATTTTCAAAATCCCATAGTAAGATTTAATTTTTTAAGAACCAATTTATTCGTAACAATATCATGCATACACCTTCCAAACTTATTCTATTATAACCCAAAAAAGTTTTCACAACATTCACACTAACACGGTGAGGTTTGCATTGATAAATCCCTGCTTTGATATCTCTATTTGGTTTACAAGTAAACAATTTCAAAAGAAAATATTATGCTTTCCAATGAAAAATTCAATATATTGTCAATTTTATATTGCCTTGCAAGACAAAAGAAGAGAGTCATTGGAAATATATGACACAAAATCGAATATATATGGTCAATTGAATAAGTGAGTCAATAAAAAGAAAATAAATGAAAATATATCAGACAAAACCCAAAATATAGGACACTTGAATATCAATCGACTCTTCTTTTGTCAGAGGGATGCTTTTGTATTCCTAAAAGAGCATCCAATGTTTATATACTTTCAACAAATTTAGAGAGATCAATTTTTTTTTGAAGAAATTGCTTTTTTTTTCCAAAGAAACATTCTCATTTTTTAAGAGTTTATTTTTATTTCTTAAAAATTTATTTCAATTTTGAAAGAATGCTTTTCTTGGGATAGTCTTATTTTCTACTTTAAAATTTTCAACTTCCTTTGTTATAAAGTTTCAAGTTCATATAATAAAGATGCTTCTTCTTAATAAACAATCTTATTTTCTCTTTGAGATTTTCAACTTCATTTAAAAAAAATTATTTTTCTCTTTTTAAAAAATTAAGTTCTTTAGTAAAGATAATTTTTTTTTCGACAATCAAAAGATAATTTTTCATCACCTCATGAGAGTTTGTAAACAAACTATCAAAAACTTTTCCCCAATCATCATTTGATGATAAAAGAGTTTCAAGAGAATCAAAAGTTACCTCATTTGCTTGCTCCTTTGCCATAAAGCATATAATTGCTCCTTCATCATCCCCTTCGGGTCTCTTGCATTCAAAACAAATGGGTTGTTAATTACTTGGTTCACCTTGAGATTGCTTCTTCCACGTGAGAAGTTTAGATTTTTCTAGTCCTTTTCTTGTATATAAAGAAAGAAATTTGTTTGCTAAGCATGCCATATCTTTATTTTGAGTAACAACTACAACATCTTTGCTTCTTTGTTTAGAGTTTCTTCTTCTTATTTTAAAGTAGCAACTTTCAAAGCAATATTTTTCATTTTTACTTTCATAAGGATCTCTTAAAAAGAAAAAAAAATTGTATCACAAGTTTACCTCTTAACTCATCATCAATAAGAATTTCAAGGTTGCCTTTCGTAATTGCATCAACTTTTGTTTGCCAAGATTTGGGAAGACTTTAAAGAATTTCTAAGATAATATCTAGTTTGGGAGTTATTCTTCCAAGAGATTGAAGATTATTCATAATGATAGTAAACCTTTCAAATATAGGCTCTATTTTCTCATCTTCTTTCATATGAAAGAACTCAAACTCATGCATAAGAATATTTACATGTGTTATTCTTTCTTGCTTTGTACCTTCAAATGTGATATCAAGCTAGTCCTACGTTTTTTTGACAGTGATGCAATTTGAGATCTTTTGGAATTCTTTAGGAGAGACAACATATATATTATGGCATTCATAGTTTTTACATGGAGATTATCTTTGTTTTTTTCGATTTCACTTCATTTGGTTTTTGGCTTAGGAACTTGCCTTCTTCCTTCATCTTTCATAGGAATTAGGGCTTCATTTTCAATGATCTCCCATATGTTAATGTCTAGAGCTTTCAAGAAGATCCTCACTCTATATTTCCAATAGGCATAGTTAGTGCCATCAAATAAAGGTGGTCTAGCCGTAAGGTGTCCTTTCAAACCATGAGTAGTTGTCACTAGATCCATTTTTTCTTAAAAGATCTTTACTCAAGGCGATTAAGCTTAACAAAAATAAAGAACAAGCACTGATACCAATTGAAAGTGCTAATAATCAAGAAGAGCTAAATTGATTTTTAAATAATTTAAAATTTTTTTACTAATTTTAAAATTTTTCTATGTTAAAATAGCAAAAGAAGTTTTGAATCAGCAAATACAAGATCAATTATAAGTTTGAAAACTATTTTTGTGTAAAAAAGCAAGTAATGCATAGAGAAGCAAGCAAATTTGCTTTACATACTTTCTTATGATAGAAGTAGCAAGTAAGTTTTGAATAAATAAGTATAAAATAAGCTATATGGTTAAAAATAGCTTTTGGTGAAGAAAAAGAGAAGAAGCATGTAGATTATGAAGAAATAGGTAGAACACAAAGAAGCAAGCATATAAAAAAAGTAGTAAATAGTGAAGTAGATGCTTGAAAAAATAAAGTACTTAAAGTAAAAAAATAGGATAGAGAGATATAACTCTTTATAAAGATTTGATTGCCTAAAAAAAAATGCCTTTTAAGTTTACTTATCTCTCCCAAACCCAAACAAAAGCTTGAGGATTATTCATTAGTCAATTCCTTAGTTTTTTTTTTTTACAATCTTTTCCCCTTGATATTTCGCAAGGACTTAAGCTATCCTAATTCACAATTTGAGGATTTTCAACTTGATTTTTCACTAGGACTCAAGTGATCCCGCCCCACAATCCAAGGATTTCCAAACCTTCTCTTTTCCAAGTATGAAATATCGATTTAGACTAAACATGAACTTTGCATAAAGTACGTGATCACTTTATCCAAAAGGCAACTCATCATCAAAACATAATAAGGAAATATTTTAAATATTTAAGCAATAAAGGGGATATTCCTTTGGATCATAGTCCAATGGCTTCCGCGATACAACTCTCATGAACTATGCTAAAATGATTTATGTTGTTTTGCTCTACACTTCCTCAGTTTGGTCTGTATCCAGCAAAAATACGGGGCACGATGAGTTATTTCATTGTCTACTAAGCATAAACCAACACACGTGTCTAGTTCACATGCACGTACATAAATAGTATACCTGTAGAAAAAAAGAAAGGGGAAATTACAATAACTTATCATGTGATTTCATCTGATTATATTTAACATTTTAAATTTGTTAGAATTTTGCATTTTCATTTTTCTTGAAACACTTCCATTATTATGAAATATAATGGGTGTGTCTAGATATATTTTTGTTTTTATATTTTTAAAAATTATTTTCAAATATTATTCTTAAAAGTTGTTTTCTTATTCTCAAAAACTGTTTTTGGATTAAAAATAAATAAATACGAAAGGGTGGTTAATATTATAAATAAGAAAATATTACATTAAATTGCAAAATTGACATTTAGAATAAAAAAAAACCAAATTCAAGGAACAACTAAAAGTTTTGTTTTTTGTTTTTTTTTTGTTTTTAGGTTATATATTTAGATAATAGTTTTTAAATATAGGTTTTGAAAACAGGTTCTTTTCTTTTTAAAAAAAAAATAGGAAACTATTTTTAAAAACTAAAAACAAACAGGCCCAATAATTTTTTTTAATTATAACTTCTTTTTAATATTATGTCTCATGATTTTATAATCAT
Source organism: Sindora glabra (assembly GCA_020226215.1). Taxonomy (NCBI): domain Eukaryota; kingdom Viridiplantae; phylum Streptophyta; class Magnoliopsida; order Fabales; family Fabaceae; genus Sindora; species Sindora glabra. The sequence goes on from JAIUCU010000261.1 coordinate 54,729, forward strand.
TTTTTATATTTTTATGTACAAATATTGTAATATAATACACAAAAAGGAGAATGTGTTTTTACTTTTTAAAGAGAAAACATATTTATACATATAAATATAAAGAAATAATTTTCCGATCATTTATAACAACATTAAAAAAGGGATTACAGAAGTAGAATCCAAGATCACAATGGTGAGATTCTTTAATATACTAAACATAATTAGTGTTTGAGAAGATTTGGAAAAAATAAAAATTGTAATCAGCATATTTTGATGCATTTATTGGTGCAAGGGATCAATTCCATTCTAACATTCCAAATTCTCATTTTATGTAACTTTGAGTCTTTTCTCCGCTATTCTACTGCTATGTAATGTACCAAGTTGCCACGTAATTTATTTAATGTGATGGAAAAAAAGATATACAAAGACGATTTGTCCCACCTATATTAGTCTTTACCCTCTCAATGTAAATTGCTACGGTACTAAATTTACTTTTCATTTGCCTAATAATTCTATATAGTTTACATTAAAAATATAAGTTAGTAGATTCTATGCACTAACAGTGTATTGAAGATCTATACTGTCGACTAATTATATTCAGACATTTCATTGAAATTGTCTATGTCATAAAAGAATTAAATATTTTGTTTACATTAAAATATTTTGTTTTTGGTTGGCGCAAAAGCTTAAGGTATGTATCTTTGCCTCTGAGTTTTTTTTTTCTCAGTAATTTTTCATAAAAATTCACTTTTAATTTAAGCTCGTTATTTTCGTCAAAAAGTATTTTTATAGAAAAATTATTTGTTTATATATGAATAAAAGAGGTACATATTCCTTGTATTATTGGTTAAAAAATAATATTTAAAAATATAATAGTAGAGAAAAGTAATTTTTTTTTAAATTGAAGAAATTGCTTTTTCAAAATTTTTTATTTTTAATATTAAATAAATAAAATAATTTCCTCATATTAATATTTTATAATTATATTTTATAAAAATATTTTCTATGGAATCAAATTAACCTTAAAATGTAGACACGAAAGTGCAAAAATTGTTTTCTTTCATATTCATGTAGGCAAGAGCTCGGGCAGATCAACAGGATACAGAATAAGATACAAAAGGATAGATTAATTATAGAAATAATAGATGAAATGCACGCCAAATCAGTCTACGATTTGTTTTACTTTCTTTTATCCATTTTGTTACAAATTTTTTCTGACTTTTATTATTTATAATTTAGATGCTAATATTATTAAGTAAAATAGATATAACATAATATACTTTCTTCTTATCTTAAAAATATTTAAAATAAAATAAGAATTTAATTTCATTAATTATATATTTTATTTTTGACTCTTATTACTTTACGGGTCACATATGGTTTATCTTCTTTTTATTTTGTTTATTACATATTTTTTTAATATATATATATATATTCCCTTTAGTTTTAGAGTAGTTAAAGTTTATCATTTCCAATTTTAAAAATTTTGAAAACCATCCTATTTAACTATGCAAAGATCGAAATAAACATACTATTGGGAAGTTAAAGATTAAAACCATGAACTTGGTCCATGATTTTGCATACTATTGACCTCAATACACACCCATTGCTCACAAGGCTGACCATGATATCATGATTTTCACTCACTACAACAAAAAAGACTTTTAGCGGCGACATTTGTCGTCCCTAAAAGGTATTCGGTCGTCGTTAAAGAAAAAGTCGTCGCTAAAAATGTCGTCGGTGTAGGTCCGTCCTTGAAAAGGTCATTAGCGACGATAATTTGTCGACGACAATTTGTCGTCGCTAAAAGTCCGACCTTTTGCGACGACAATGTCGTCGCAGAAAACAATTTCAAAATTCAAAAAATTTTTGAAAATTGATTTTTAGCAGTGACATTGTCGTCGCTATAAGGAAAGAAGTCGTCGCTGAAGATCGACTTTCAGCGACGACAAAGTCGTCGCTGAAGATTGACTTTCAGCGACGACAAAGTCGTCGCTGAAAGGAAATCTTTTAGCAACGATAAAGTCGTCGCTAAAAGTAAAAAATATCAGCGAAAGTCTGATCTTTAGCGACGACATTTTACCCTATAGCAACGACAAGTGTCGCCGCTAAAGATTTTTTGAATTTTTTTTTAAAAATTTAAATTCAAATTGTTGTATATTATAAATAATATATTATCTAAAATATTATTTATTTTAATTAACTTGAATTGTTTAATATTTTTTTAAATTTAATTTAATATAAATTATACAATTATAATATATTAGTAATTTTATTAATAATGTCTAACAATTTGATTCAACATAAAAAATTAATACTCATAAAGTAATGGTAAAAATAATATGGACTTCTTAGTTGTAAATTATATTTATAAATTTTATGCTAAGTTAAATTTAAATAAGTAAATTTAAAATTTACAACATTCAAAATTAAATAATATGAAATTTCATATTGAATTAAACATACTATCAATTCTATTAATTTATTACAAATTATTTGAGTAAATTAAATATATTATTATACAAAAAAATATTATAACTTTTATTCACGTACTTTAATGGTAAAAATCTACTGATCAACTCTGAATACTCTCCATGAACTAAGCTAAGTGCTAATAATAACTAACAAATTAAAAAATACAACATACAAAATTAATACATATCAACGTATATAAAAAAAATAAATATATTAAAATAAAAAAATTTAAAAGAAAGAGAAAGTTCAGAAACTTACATTAATTCCAAAAATTTTAAACGCGCAAATGAGGAGGGAGGAGGCGCCGCGAATAAATAGCCAAAACTTTCACCGACGACTAAAAAATTTTGGTCGTCGCTGAAGCCTTCAGCAACGACCGAGGGACTTTCAGCGACAACATTGTCGTTGCTAAAGACTTATCTCAAAATAGGCTCTAATAAATTTTTGGCGGCATAATTTGGCCTTCAGCGGCGACAATTGTCGTCGCTAAAGATTCAAGACTTTCAGCGACGACAGTGTCGTCGCTGAAGGGTGGAGTGTCATCGCTGAAAGTCTTGGCCTTCAGCGGCGACAATTGTCGTCACTGAAGATTCAAGACTTTCAGCGACGACACTAACCCTTCAGCGACGACAGTGTTGTCGCTGAAAGTCTTGAATCTTCAACGACGACAATTGTTGTCGCTGAAGGCCAAGACTTTCAACGACGACACTGTCGTCGCTGAAGGGTGGACCATCAACGACGACACTCAACCCTTCAGCAACGACAGTGTCGTCGCTGAAAGTCTTGAATCTTCAGCGACGACAATTGTCGCCGCTGAAGACCAAGACTTTCAGCGACGACAGTGTCGTCGCTGAAGGGTGGACCATCAGCGACGACACTCCACCCTTTTAGCGACGACACTGTCGTCGCTGAAGGCCAAGACACTGTCGTCACTGAAAGTCTTGGCCTTCAGCGACGACAATTGTCGCCACTGAAGGCCAAATTTTGCCGCCGAAAATTTTTTAGGCTTTTAGCGACGACTTTTGTCGTCGCTAAAAGCCTAATTCCTTCTCGCCCTTTGTGCGTCATTTTTACCGACGACAATGTCGCCGGAAATACCTTTAGCGACAACCGAAATTTTGTTGCCGCTAAAAGTGTCGTCGCAGTTGCTTCTTTTTCTTGTAGTGACTTTCTCCAAGCGTACTGATCATCTTGGTTCTCCCTTTGCGTTATCAAACGCTTGCTATTATTTGATAACAGAGGTGGAGACACTAGCATATTTTGTAGGTCCTGCGAATGAACCGGCGTTCATCCATTAATTGAAGACCAAAGCATATATGAAATTAAATTTTAATTTGTAATTTATTCAATATTTAATTTAATTTAATTTCTAAAATATTAATGGTCAGGAACAAAATCTAGAGAGAGATTGAAAGAAGCTTCCCGAAAACTTCTGCTGCTATTGCTGATTGAAATGGATTAATTCTACCAAAGGACAAATTCATTCAACATAAAGGCAAAGCAAATGAAAGAAATAGTACAAGTGAAAAAAATCACAGCAACTTGATACATGTGCTAAATATCAATCTTTCAAATACAAAATCTGGGTGTTTTCTTGTAAATCAAATTACAATTTTGAGCCATCGGAAAAGACAAACAGATTGTGGATACCGGGAAAAAAAACCAACACAAATTTAAGCACTAAGGCCTTCGAAAGTTTTAGCCTCCATTTATCAATTTTTTCATTTTCAATTAACGTGAACCTTCTTGACAATGAGTATCTTATAAACTGTTGGCAAAACAACTACCATGCACGGAGATGATAGACCAAGTAAATTCCATACAAAGTTTATCATCTAAAATAATTTCTCAGGCTCTGCCACTCATCCACCATTTATTTGGTGGATTCTAAGTGCAAAACAAGGACTCAAAATCGCAAATAAACCTCAGTCCATCCTCTCCAGCCGCTGTAATGTATCTCACCCACGGAAGGGCTTGATGCCCACTTTTCTCAAATATCTGACCTGCGAAACCATGAGATTAGTTTGGTGATTACCATTTTGATCAAATTCGTCAACTCTTCGGAAAAGTTAATGCCACCTCAAAATATGTGGTGAACCAAATATTAAATATTTTTTGGACAGATACCACGCATTATTAGGGGTCTGTCACTTAGAATTTCAAATAGCCTGCTCCCTTGCGATGCACATGTTTCATACAAATTTCATTCAAACATACTCAAACAAAATCATTAATTACGAGAAATTGTGTAGCTGACGTTTCTATAATATCATGTTCTTTTCTTCTCCAGTTATCCTTTTCTTACAATATATCAGCATTATAAGTTTAACAACCGTGAGAACATATTCTACCTTTAAGCATTTCATATAGTTTATTACTTCACAACGCAAATCCATTGAAATGATGAAAATGATAGTCTGCACTCTGTACAAAAGTTACAATCATACCTCTAATGAGCAAGTCTCAAATGGAAAGGAGGCGAGGAGCCAAGAACTAATAGAAGAGTGTTCCAATCGGCTATATAGCATGAAACAATAGAAACATCATATCTAATACTGAAAATTAGTATTAAGCAATTAATTTTCATTTTGCAATACCTATATGACAAAAGTAGTAAAATATGGTGTCTAAAATTTTACAAGTAGAAGAGCTTTCCCCTTTGGGAGGAACGGATGCATGTGTAGGGACAAGTAGGTACTCATTAATATTAAATAAATACCTATATTTCTGTGATTTATTTAATGAATGATAATGTGTGGGAGAAAAAAAGTATATATAATTTTGATAAATTTATTTAATAATATGATAATACTTTAGCTTTACTTCTGAACTTTTTTTGCTTCCCTTTTGAATTAAAAGGAGGTTTCTTTGGTACTCATTTCTTCCCATACTCTTGTATACTCGTAGCTAGAATGCACTGTGATAGTAACACGTGAACATGGAGTTGGACGTGGGACTAGATAATTCCGGTGGGTTGAAAGGATGGGAAGGTGTATAATAACCTCTTTTCCCTTATACAAAAAGATGAAGTTTTGCTTGAAAAAACGCCCACTTAGAACAACTTTGACAGAAAGCCGTTATCAAGGATAACTGCTTGGACAGGCATTGGGGGTGAAAATGGAGGAAGGAAGCATAGAGAGGAATGGCTGAAATTGGTTTCGTTCAACACATTGCAAATTAGAGTGGACAGTATTAACAATTCAATATAATATTTATATGGTATTAATTTTTAAATATTATATTTCAAATTATATATACATTAATTAAGAATCTACTAATATTTTATGGTTCAAATATTATTTTTTACTTTTATCTAGTTTGTGTTTTTTTATTACAAAATGTGTTTTAAATAAATTAAAACTTTAATACAAAATGTATTATTCAATGAATTAATTATATCTTTTATTTTTATGCAAATATTTAAAAACTAAAATCAATTTTTTTTATAGTTGTCAACGTTTTTTTATCAATTTTCAAGTCATATACTATGAATTAAATACACATTAGTTGATATTTTGTTAAGAATTTATAATGGATATACTATTTATCTTTCTTTTATCTACTCCATTGCATGTTTATCCATTTTATATCTATTTCTATTATTTACAATTTAGATATTAATATCACTAAATATATAAATATAATATGATATATTTTAAATAGATTAAAAGCTTAATATTCAAAATATGAATCGAACTTATTATTTTGTATCTATTTTTGATATAATATTTAAAAATAAAATCAAATTTATTTATTTTAATTATATTCATATATTTATACTAATTTTCAAGTGTTATATTTCATTAAATTTGTTATAATTAATATGGAATTTGTCAAATTTTAATATATAATTTATTAATTAATTTTTAATTAAAACATATTAAAAATAAACCAAATTTCGCTCCTTTAACCAAAGAATTCTAAAGTATAGATTAAGTTTCATTTCCTTCATTTTGTACATATTTTTTAAATATTAAAGTTTAAATATAATATTTTTTTAATGTTCATGTGTGAAGCTTCTAAGAGATGTTTCCAAGCAAAACCATCGAAGCAAGCTTCACTGTTTACGTTTGGCGGCTAACATGCATTCTCTCTTTCTTTTATTAGTTTTACTGTCACTAAAATTTCTCTAAACAAAAATAATTGATTAACATATCTATGTTTATAGTTGTAACTTCTTTTTCATATTTTTTATTTTTTAACATATGTAATTATAATACTTTTCTATTTGAATATAAATGCAAATTATATTTCATTATATTATATAATTACTCAATAAATTCATAAGCAATTTTAGAAACACACAAAAAACAAAGAAGTTGAAAACATTATTAGATTGAGCTTGAGTATAATTTCTCATTCACATTTTTATAACAACCATCTTTTAAGAATAATTTTTTTTATTAGACATGATTTGAGTGATTTAAAATTGAGACCATATTTCATTACATACAATCTTTTTTAAAAGAGAAATTCATTCAAAGTATGTATATTAATGTTATATATCGCCTTTAACATATATTGGAAGAAGCTTTTTTTTTTTTTAATTTAATTCTTTCTCAAGTAAAATTTATAAATAAAAAATTAGAAATAAAATAAATTATGAAAGTTTTCATTTATTTAATTTTAATTACTCTCTATTATGAGAGATAAAGATTCTGAAGAAAAATTGCGTTGTAAATTAAAATTAAGAGTAAACTTGTCTTTTTATTATTCCTTCCCGGCTGACCCCAAGAGGTTGCCTGTGTTGGCAATTGAATGGCGCAGATTAAATTACCACCTTTCAACATCAAACCAATGCTTCAAATCTTTCAAAACAGCCTCTGAGTATTGCTATGTATCACAAAAAATGTGTATCACAGAATTACCCTTAAATTAAAGGAAAAGTTGTGATTTGACGTGTACTTTTTACAACTTTTTTATATTATTTCTTTAGTAAGCTTCCTTTAGAAGCAACCGTACGTACATCTCTTTGGTTTAACACGGAAGACAATACTCCGTTTTATTGCTCTCTGTAACAAGAAACCAATTAATTTCGTTTTCGCATAACAAAAAGCTCCTTCTTTCCCATTTCATTTTTCCTCACTAAAAATTCAATTTTCAGGCATTACCAGTAATAACATCACGAGGGGGCATATTTACTCAAAGCACTTGCTAGTGGCTTCGGGGGCTGTATCTTTAAGCTCCTCTCCGAAGGTATTATTTCCTTCTTTCTCTTCTATTTATCCATATCCTAATGCATAAATTTCATATACAATAATTTGTAGTTTAATTATTTGTTGTCAATGTTGCTGATTATTTATCGTCAATGTGATAAATTAATTGTGTGTCTATTAAATTTTTGTTAGCTTGATCAATATTAGCATTTCGTATATTGAATAAGGATTTTTTGATTGAATTTTTTAGTGTGATATTTATTTTCTATATTATAACTATTCAACTCATTTATTAAAATTAACTTGTTTTAGTTATGAAAAAATTCTTCAAAAGAAAAGCAACAACAGAATCTTTTACTAAGCCATGTTCTAGTTCAACAAAAAAAATTCCTACAAATTAATTTGAAAGACTTGTTGATTGATCCTAGGCAAAGACCACAAATTATGAATTATCATCATAATGATCTTGATGAAATTAGAAGAGTTTATATGTTGAAAGGTCCCTCCCTGTCAATCACGAGAGCATAACTTCCCTCAAAGACAATTCGGAAAGAAATTAGGACATCTTAATTTTGATTGGTTCAAAGAATATGGCAACTTTTTAGAATACATTGTAGAAAAAGATCCAGCTTTTTGTTTTTGTTGCTATCTAAAGAGAGGAGGGCAAGAAGGAGGTGTTTGATTACGACATCATAACGTGAATGTACTCAAAGACAATTCGGAAAGAAATTAGGACATCATAACGTGAATTTCAAACATTATGATTATATGAATGCATTTTTCTCTAAAATAAACTATTAACCACGAGGTTGGGTTTTTAATGTATTTAAGATAATCGAAAATAAATATCTGAATTAAATTATTATTAATGCTCAACTTGATTGCATTTAAAGAAGTAATGTACTCAATGTTTCTTTAATTTTTATCATTATTTTGTGAGATTATTTTTCTTAAAAAACAGTTAAAAGTAATTACAAGGAACTTTTCTATTTTTTAATTGAAATTTTAAAATTTTAAATGTTTTAAAAAATTTTAAGAAAATTATTTGTAGGTTTGAAACCTGAAGTCATGTGGTACTAGGCTTTATTACGTTGGTCATTTTCTTAAGAATGGAAGGTATAGTTAGATTAAAAGGCACTAGTAAATTGATTTTTATTGTTTAAAAATTATAATAATTTGAATCTCTTAGTTTATGTTAGATACATATAAACAGAAGAAATAGTTCTGGGCTTATAATGCTGCATATCACAAAAAATGTATGTCACATGATTGTCCTTAAACTAAAGGAAAAGTTTGATTTGACGTCTACTTTTTACAACTTTTTTTATATTATTTCGTTAGTAAGCCTCCTTTGGAAGCAACCATATGTACGTCTCCTTGGTTTTTCACATGGAAGACGACCTCCGTTTTCTTACTCTCTATAACAAGAAACCAATTAATTTTCATTTTCGCATAACAAAAAGCTCCTTCTTTCCCATTTCATTTTTCCTCACATGGACTATTATATTCACTTGACTACAATTGTTAATTATATTTGATTTCTTTTATGAGAAAGATTGGCTTTCCATGGATTGTGATGAATCTAATCAATCAAATAATCAAGGTAATTTTGTTGAATTTCTCCATTTTCTTGCGAATCACAATAAATCTATTACAAAAGTTTTGGAAAGTGCTCATGGTAATCTTAAGTTAATAACACCAAACATCCAAAAAGATATTGTAAATGTTGTAGCTAAGGGACCACTTGTGCTATCATTAATGATCTTGATAATGATGTTTTTTCTATTCTTATTGATGAATCTTGCGATATAACAATGAAGGAACAAATGACTATTATATTACATTTTGTGGACAAAAAAGGACATGTGATTGAGCACTTTCTTTGTATAATTTATGTTAATAACATAGTTGCTTCCACCCTTAAAGATGCTCTAAGTTCAATTTTTGTAACATAAATTAAGTTTCTCAAGAATAAGGGGTCAAGGTTATGATGAGTAAGTAACATGCAAGGTGAGTTTAATGGACTTAAAAGTTTAATTCTATAAGAAAATGGATGTGCTTACTACGTGCATTGCTTTGCACAATAATTTCAATTAGCACTTGTTGTTGTTACCAAAAAACAAGTCAAGTTTCCCTTACTTTTTAATTTGGTATCTAGTTTTACAAATGTTGTTAGTGCTTTATGTAAATGATGAGAAATTCTTGAAGAAATCCATATTAACAAAGTAAGAGAAGGAATACAAAGCAATGAAATTTCCAATGGTTGTGGATTGCATTAAGAAACTACTTGTAAAAAGCTAGGAAATACTTGTTAGGGATTACACTATAATGCTCTACTTAGTTTGATTATTGTGTTTTTTTTACTAATTAAAGTTCTTGAAATTATTGAAAATGATGGAATGCATTTAGAGCAAAAGGCAAAAGCTTTTGTGTTATTAAATTCTCTTTAATCTTTGTTTGTCTTTAACTTACATTTGATGAATAATATATTAGGAGTTACATATGAGTTGTCGCAAGCACTAAATGAAGTGATCAAGACATTGTAAATGCTATAACATTAGTTAGAGTATCTAAGCAATGATTGCAATTAATGAGGGATTATGGATGGGAATCTTTGCTTCATGAAGTTTCTTTGTTTTGTGAAAAGAATAATATTGCTATACCAAACATAGGTGATTTGTTTGTAGCTCAAGGGTGATTAAGATGAAGATTTCAACAAGTTTCGAATTTGCATCGCTTTCAAGTTAAATTATATCATTAGATGATTGATAGACAACATTAAAAGCTCAATAATCATTTCACTAAGACAAATACTTAGATACTTCTTTATATGGTATGCTCGAGTCAACGAGACTTATCTATTGCTTTTATCAAAGAAAAACTTATCCAATTAGCCTAATTTTATTCTTTTGGTTTTTCTTCAATAGAAATTGCTGTACTTAATAATCAACTTTAAAATTATATTTTTAAATGTGAGTTCAGATGAAAGCTTTTTAAACTTGAAAGAAATCAATAATCTTTCTCAAAAGTTAGTTAGAAAAAAGAAGCATATTATATATTTATTAGTTTATTTGTCTATCAAACTCTATTTCAAACTTTGTAAAGTACCACATGCCTTAAAATTAAAACTTGTGACACAAAACAACCAACCACGATACCATATACATGATACGTATAACACAATTCTATTTCAACTATTAAATAATTTCGAGATAATGCTTTCAATCACCATAAGAGTTCTAGGCTCTACAGCATTAGTTTCAAACTTGAAAATGTTACAGAAAAAGGAGTGAGTTGCAAAAATCCAATGGGTGAATAAATAATTAAAACTTGTAACCAAAAATAATTATTTTTGTTAAAAATCTTTTTTTACAAAACCTTAATGTTCTCAAAGCATAACAAGTCTAAATTTTAAACTTTTAAATACAAACTTCTTTTTACAAATTCATTTAATAAGAACAATTATTTTGAAATCCAGACTTATTCTGCATAAAACAAAATTATATAGAATCCAAAATATTTGAAACATTAGTTTTTCATCTTGATATTCAAAATATGGAAAATTACTAGGATCCAAATGTAATTTTAGTGGAGAACCAACAATTATAATTCAATATTTAATATTCAATTTTCAATATTGTTGTTCACTTTATCCCCAGAGCAATTCAATCTCCCCTTATCCCTCCAACAATTCAATCTTCAATTTTCAAGTTCACTTGAGATCTCCTAAAGAAAATTTTCTAAGAATCCAAATTTTCTAAGAATCCAAATTTGTAAAACACAATTGATTTAAATCATTTTATAACTTTAATAAAGAAAAGGTTCATTTATTATACTTTGTGTAGAAACAAACAATTCAAATATGAACACTTCAATTTCCATTAAGTGCATTAAAATATGTCAAATTTTCATTTATTTCCTTTTGTCATATAAAGTTACCTGAAGAAGCTCAATATCACATTTTCATAAGAATAAACTTATCAAATATACATATATGTGCACAATAAGCATTTATAATAAAAATTATTACTAAAATATAAATTTAAAAATAAAACATTTCAAAAATATAAAAATATGCAATAATTATAAGTTAGAGTAAAATATCCACTCACTTGAAAAAATCAAAATCTCGTTAACCTCAATCCTTATCTATGGAAATGAATGCTCAACCTCTTCGTTATCCTAAAGGAAGGGCACTGGTATTAGCTCCAATAGCGCCACCATTCTGACAAATTAAGAGAATGACGAACTAGAAGAAGGGAAATAAGGGAAGCTAAGACGGTGGGTTAGCTTACAGGGATGGGGGAAACTCTGGCTGGTGATGGAGCTCGTAAAACGTGAGGAGGACGGAGAGAGGAAATAAAGTATGCTCAGAGAAAAGGGGACGGTGAGAGAAAAGTGGGCGGGGGAATATATTTGTATTAAAATAATAAAAATTCCATAAAATTTATGAAATAATAAGAAATCTTTGTAATAAAAGTGTATTTATTTTAATACAAATTTAGCTTTGGAGCACATCTTTAATTCACATAAATTAAATACAATAAACAGGCATAAGTTTTATACTCTAAATTTTTAAATTTGAAATACACTTAAAATATAAATTACACATACAAATTAATAATATGCTTTCATAACTTGTAAAATCTATTTAAATAAAACTTTAATAATCTTTAGATGTGCTGAAGACAGAGATTTTTATCATAAATAAATATAAATAAGTACTTAAGATTTAAAATAGTGATACTTCAATCATTTAAATCAACCATGCTTCAATACTATATTCCATTTAATATATTTCTACTAAACAATAATATCATTCGATAAAACTTAAAATATAGATATTTTATCATAAAATGAAATAAAATAATTATATATTGTTCAAAATAAATAATTAATGAAATCATTTCGTATAGCTAACTTATATGTTTCTCATAATAATTATTAGATTGATTTAATAATTTAAAATACTTAGAGCAAGTTCCTTGAAAGTATATATTTTTTAATTATTTTTTCTCAAATATAATTATTTATTATAGTCTCTACAAGATTCATTTTATAAATCTCACTAAAATTTTACATATTTCAAATCTTATTCCAAGAAATTTTATAGAGATTATTCAAAAGAATTTTGGTTGTTACACATCAATTGAAAGAACTTTTTCTGCAAGGAATATTACAAAGAGTCGATTGCATAATCGCTTGGCAGATGAATATTTGAATGATTGTTTGGTAACTTATATAGAGAAAGACATTTTTGAATCTATTGAGAATGAAAAAAATCATACAACAGTATCAAAATACAAGACCATGCAGGAAATAATTGTAAAAATTATTTGTTTTCTATGTTTTGTTTTTGCATGGCTTATAAAAATTATGATAATAATTTTTTTTTGTTAATATTTATTTCTTTAAGTGCCTCGTAAAAAAATTCCTAGATCCGCAGCTGCTTTTAGGAATTGCTTTTTCAATTGTCATATTAGGAAAATTTATCTGTTCCTAGGTACTGCTTTATGTTTCACTAAATCTCTTTATCCCCCTCTATGAATATCATTTGCCATTCCAAATAGATCAATTTTCTAGTTATCTTCAAAATAAGATCATATAAACATCTCGTACATTTTTTGCAAGTACCTTTGAAATAAAATCATAGAAATACCTTGTCATACAACTTAATCATAAGTCCTACCTTAATTCAATTAAACATAAGCAAATTACAGTCTTTCCCGTTCAAGAAATATTAACTGAGAAAATTCGAATCACCGTACTTTTCTTTGCTAGCTAGAACCATCACACTTCTGCTAACAACATCAAGGTGTTTGGCCTGCAAATTTCAAACAAAAATCCATTTCAACTGTATAGTATCAAAAACTTTGTTACTTCAATTGTGCAAATGTTTCAGAATAAGCCTCCGACACATGCGACAGCAAAGACAAGCAATGAAAATAAAATCTCGCAGAAAAAATAATGACAGTTCAAATTATTTGGCAGGCAAGTAATTTTATTCTGTCATAATATTAGAACTAGAAAATCAATTCATTGCCGGTGATCTATTTTCTAAAAAATTGTGAAAACAAATTCTTGAAAAGCCAAGTGAAATATTAAAAAGTCTTGAGGGTGGCACACTTGCACTTTTGTGCATGCCTTCACTTGTTTATTTTTCTATTCAACAGTTTGATACTTGACAAATATTTCAGTATTCAAGCAAGAAGAAATTTAAAATATACCTTGCGTATTTTTCCTAGGAGGTTTGCGAGGCCAGCTGGCTACGGCACCTGAAATGGCAAGAATAAAATTTGAAATGCAAGATAGCGCGGGCAGGATGAATGGTCCGACCCAATCTGGTTTCTTTGGATTCAAGCAAGTAACAATGATAGTTGCACCCGTCAGAAGAATTCCCACCGATTCCAAAGCCAATTGAAAATTACAGAATGAGCCATGTAATTGAACAACCAAAATCCAATTTGTCAGCAGCACGACCGCATACGCGAAAGTCCCAAATCCAGTCAACACTATAAAAACATACTTCAACTTCACCCAGACTTTAAATCCAACCAGGATCCCATAGCAACCACTTACTGTTAGCAGCAACGCAGTCAAAAGCACAAGTGAAATTTCCTGCAATATTAAAAATTAGAAACAATAAACTTTTAATCATTATATTAAAAATTAGAAACAACGAACTTTTGAACATTAAGTGGTTACGACTCACCATACACAGTTTCAAACTCAAGCACGCCACCGTGCCTTCATTTTCTTCCACACGCGAAATCTGTGACCTAATTAAAGGATCAGTCGTTGAATCTCCTTCTCCCGAAGAAATTTCAGGGGTAATACTTCGTCTCCGAACCTCTTCCGGGATCTGTTCCTTCAAATTATTAATTTCATTTTCTTTCTCAAAACACTGTTCCCGCTGAGATTTGATTTCTTCATTTAGGGATTCATTCTCTTCCTTCAACCTAACAATTTCACTGTCCTTCCTTTTCATCTCAAAACACACATTGTCATATTTTTGCTGCAGGTCTTGATATTCTTTCCTTGACATAATCCACTTCGCCATAGTATCATTCAATTTTTTGTTCAGTAGTTCCAATTCTTCTGCTTGTTCTCTTATTTTCTCGTCCTTATCATGCATTGTATCAATAACTTTTTGCTCAATTGATAAAACCTTTTCTTTTAAAGATTCTCCAATCTCATGCATCTCCTTAATTTTTTTCAAATATTCCTCAAACTTATGCAGCTCCTTCTTAGCATCTTCCCCAAGTTTCAGAAGCCTTTCCTCGAAGCCTTTGATTGCATTTTCATAAGCCACAGCATATTTTTGCTGCAGGTCTTGATATTCTTTCCTTAACATAATCCCCTTCTCCATAGTATCATCCAATTTATTGTTCAGTAGCTCCAATTCTTCTGCTTGTTCTCTTATCTTTTCGTCCTTATCATGCAATGTATCAATAACTTTTTGCTCAATTGATGAAACCTTTTCTTTCAAAGATTCTCCAATCTCACGCATCTCCTTAATTTTTTTCAAGTATTCCTCAAACTTATGCAGCTCCTTCTCAGTATCTTCCCTAAGTTTCAGAAGCCTTTCCTCGAAGCCTTTGATTGCATTTTCATAAACCACTGCATATTTTAAAATACAATTATACAGCGAGTGAAGTGTGTTTTCTCTTAAATATATGGCAAAAACATGAAAGTTCTATTTTAATGGCCGTAGGAGCTCATCCGATGAGTTGCCACAGAAACTACTCGAACTAGCATGCATGGCTTCCCCGTGATCCACTTAAGTATTTAACTCAATTCTTTGATGTCCCAAAAGCTGGTCAATTCTAACTTAATTTAGTGCTGACATCCACTAGGCAAAACCCAAATGTATGCGGATACTACCTATTCTAGTGTAACCAAAGTTCAATGAAAATGTAAGTATATAGGTCAAATTTATATGGATTAATTTTGGGTTCTGTAATTAGTTTGCTGATGTAAGAAATGATGCATTGGAAATCTAGCTAGCTAGGCAAGCTTTATAATTCTGGTATACAAGTAGCAACACTGGGCAAATTAAGAAGTTAAGCTCACCTCTTCGGGTATGGATTAATTAGAGAGACAAACACAACTTAGAGATAGTGAGAATTAAACTATATGCAAAATGTACAAACATCGATTTTGATTTTTTCTTTATTTTGGTTAAACAAACGTATATTGGGGTGACTTTTGCAGTACAAAGATGCAAAACAAACATAATACAAACCTTTTCCAGGGTTTGCTTGCACTTTTAATTCTTTCACTTGATCTATTGTTTTTATCCCTTTTGGCGCCATAGACACACAGACCATTTAAGAAAGTATTTTCATCCCTTAACCAATACAGGAAAGGGAGCTCAGCGAGTGAGAGAGAGAGACCGTCTGTGTTTAAAGAGAGTAAAGAAAGATGGGAAGTGGGAAAGTAGAACTAGTTCTAATTTTAATTTTAATTTTAGATTATTGTGAGAAGATTAAACACAAATTCATATATTTTATCCGTGGATCATATACTCTGTAAGTGAAGCGTAGAGGAAATGTAAAATTTCAAATAAAAACTAACAGGTTGCTTGTGAGATGAGGACTTACGGATATAATGAGATTCTGGACGTTGCATTTCGGCCTCACTACTATCCATGATTCTTCCTACTTTGTTGTGAGAGAAGCTCTTACAAACTGAGAAAAATGGAAGAAGCATTGATCAGCTACCACAAGATGAAGGATAAAAAAAAGGAAACATTCGAAAAAATGAATGAACATTAATCACTTATTTTGGCATCCGAAAAAAAATAATCTAACAATAAAACTACCTAACCACCATTTAAGATGTCGAGCTTTTAATAAGATCAAATTATAGCAAGTCTATCTTTATAACTTTTCATGTTTACTTGGTTGTTCCATAAAATTGGATACTCAAAGTTAGCATATATATTAATTCTTGGAAATTAAAAAATTAAAGAATTGGTTTTTTCTGAAATGCGAAAGCAAATTATATCCATTAAATCAATTACAAAGAAACATACTTATTAAGTAAATATGAGAAGATACATTAATTTGCCTATCACAGATTATAATTTTTTAGGATTAATTAATGTACTCAACTCAAATGCACAAAATCAAACTACGTGTATCCATGATTTTTATAATTTTGTTGTGAGGAATGAAGCTTTTATAAAGAGAGAAAAATGGAAGAAATGTTAATCAGCTATCACGAGTTGAAGGATGAAGAAAAAGGAGATATTTAAAAAATAAATGAATGAACACTGAAAGTGAATGAAGAAACTTTACGACAAGAGAGATGAAGGATAAAGATGGAAGAAACTCCAACACTGAAAGCGAGTGAATATTGATCAGCTATCACGAGAAGAAGGATAAAGAGAGAGGAAATATTCTAAAAAATAAAAATAAAAATAGAGACAGAGAGAGAGAAGGAGTGCTGATGCAGTGAAAAATATAAAAAACGGATGAACACCGTTAGTGGAACGAAGAAACCCTACCCCATAGCCCAGAAGAGAGATAGAAGACGCAGCTGCTACAAGCGAGACAGCTGTGTTGCAGTGCTGCTAGTGCAGAAAGTGGCGGTAATGTTTCTGGCTCAAATGAAGACAAAAAGAATTAAGGAAAATTGGCTGCTGCAGCTTGCGGCTGCAATACAGCCTTGGTATGCCACATGCCACTTTTGTGTTTACCTTATTTGTGTTTTTAATCATTCTTAAAATAACTTTTAAAATAAAAATAATAATATTATAAGCAAATTATATTCAGAGTCATTCAATTTGTAACTCCTCTCAAAAAAATTAAACTCATCAAGATATGTGAATTTTTAAAAATATTTAAAATTATTTAATTAATATTAAAGAATAATACTTTTCATACTATTAATACAAATCAAACTTCCTACATCTCTCAAAATTTAAAGTAATTATGCTTATACTTTTGTATATTTTGAATTACACTCCAACTTTCCATTTTATATACACTTATATCTCTTTCTTACTCTTTTAAATATGTATTCGCCTCTTTTTTTTTAAAAAAAAAGGAAGTATATATTTTTAAAAATATTAAAATGTAAATATAATTATATTAAATGTTAAATTTTAGAAAAGCTGAATGTAATTTATATGATATTATAGTAAGTCTTGTAATTTTATAACATAATTTAACACAAAATTTTCTTAATTATTTACACATAATTTGAACATAAAATAAAAATTTGCAAAATAATTCAATCAAGATATTAATTACTTTGTTTATTTTAAGATTAAGGTATAAATACTTTATAATGTATTGTACTTGATTTATTTAATCGCCCAACGCATTAATTCCATTCTACAGTGCTACTTAAGATAACTAGAACATCGACTCATCAGAAAAACATAGTTGCCAGACAATTAAAAATCTAAACAACAAAATTAAACAGAATCCAAAACGTGAAAAATCTGGCTATATGAAGCTGAGCTTTTAAATTTAATTACCACTTTTACCACTCTAGAAAAAATTCTATTAGCAGCAAATTATTTTAATCAGAGGTGTGATTCTACCGAAATATAGTAAAAACTAAAGCATATAAATTTGCACAAGAAAAAAAAAAAAACGAAAGCATAACGTTTTAAGCGTAGTTTCATAAATTGAGGATCAATCGATTGCATCGGTGAGCCAGTTTAATCATTGATATTACATTGAAAATATATATGAACGGATATAAATTGGTGAAAATCGATATGAATCGGTCAAAAGCAGCAATAAAATAGACTGGTAAATTGGTTTATTATTTATTTTATATATGTTTATAAAAATAAAAATTTTATAATCTTACAATAATTGAAGTGTAATAACTTCATAAGTTTGTATCAATTGAATTTATGTTATATTTTTTTAATATTTTTAGCATAAATTATTATTATATTAATTGTATTTTATTACTTATTTGTTTATATTATTAACTTATAGCGTATTGCTTTTTCTTGTTAACTTATCATAATTTGTTATTATAAATATACAACACTACCATGTATATATGTATATACATGTACGTATATAACTAATATTTTTAATTTTTAATATATGTCCATGTATATAATTTATATTTTTAATTCAAAATTAGCTCAATCAATAAATCAATAATTGAAACAATGACTTGTTTAGTTTAACGATCAATTCAGTCTTAAAAATTATAATTTTAAGTTATGTGGTGATGTATTATCAGAATTTTGGAAAATGATTGTAACCATTCATTTGTTTCGAAAATCTAATCATGTTTTTTTAAATTTCCTTCTTAACGTGAAACACTTATTTAAATTTTAAAAATAAATAGTCTAAAGTTAATTTTTTATATCTTTTCAAAAAGAAAATTTGATTAAAAAATTTGTTTCATTCATATGTTAATTTTAAAAAATAAACCTAAATGAGGACAAAAGGATTTTTAATAATTTTTATTATATTTTCATAAATTAGTAAATTGCTCCTTTAATTTTAGGAGTTACTCAAACATGATATCATAAATGTTGTTTTATCAAAATACAATAAGAAATAATATTGAAATTTAAATACCATAATGAGATTAAGATTTTTTCCAAAATGGAGGGGACGGAGAGAAAAAGGAAGGTTATGTACTTCTTTTTTTTTCCTGAGAGTGTTACGTAAGGAGAGGAAAGAAATAAAAGTTTATAATTAACTCTCCAAAACTTTTCATACTTTAATATTTTATATATCTTTAAATTGGGGGCTTTAGAACGTTAATTAATTTATTATTTTGACCATATTTTATTATTTAATTGATATTTATATTTATATTTTAAATATTTTATTATTATTTTCATTTAAATAAAAATATGTTATTCATATTTTTATATTTAATATGTAAAAAATTCATACTGTAATTGTGAATTTTGTCTAATAATAAAAGATATAAAATTATCTTTTTTTAATTATTTATAGATCTCATAATTGTGACTCATATTTATTTATATATATACATTCATCCTTATTTTGATCATCCATATTAATTTTAGGATAAATGTGAGTTAGGTAATTGTTAACCTTATCAAATAAAGGTTATACTAAATCAACTTATTATAATTTTTTTAGTGAACACAACATTTTCCTCATTTGTAAATGTGATTATTACATCTCTCAAATTTTATAATTGATACTATTGGTCCCTTATTTTTATTTTTGCTATAATTATAAGTTCCTCTATTCACTCATAATATTAAAATAAATGATTGAAAGAAATAATATTATTAAAAAGTAAGTATGTATTTAAAATTACTATGGTGAGATTTATAACAATCTATATTAAATTTTTATATTTGTTTTAACATTGAAAGTAAATAGAAGGACAAATAATTATAATTATAAAATAAAATTAAAAATAAGAAATTAATAGTGTTAGTTATGAAATTTGAAGAATGTAATAATTACTACATTTATAAATAAGGAATTAATTATTATTTTTATTATTTTTTTATAAACCTTGTAAACAAAAATTATAATATTATTATTTGTTCACTTACCAAGGAAATTTTTATAGAGAAATTTTTTAAATAAAAAATTTGGAAAAAGATATTTTTTAAAAAATGTAATTATAAAAAACTTAATAATAAATTAAATATTATAAAAATGGGAAATTTATAAAAATATATACTCATTAATTGTATATTTTTATTCAACTTTATATTATCTTCCCTTATATAATTTTAGAGAATCAAATAATAGGCAATATATTTATAATTTAACCTTCTATTCTCCTTCATTCCCTTTTATTCTCCTTCATCATCTATTATTTTCTTCTCCTTCTGATTTCCAGTGGATTCAAAAATTTTAAATTGTGCAATTACTATTTATATATAAAATGAAAATAAATTTATTGTAAGAACTTTAGAAATTGAAATAAAAATAAATTTAATTTAGATCATTATATCTTTCTATGTGTGTAATTAACATATGTAAAACATTTTTATATTTGATTAAAATAAATATTGAGCACTTTTTCTAAGACTAGAAAAAAGACAATTTAACAATAAAATGACCGAACCACCATTTAAAAGATTGAGCTTCTAATAAGGTTAAACTATAACAAGTCTATCTTTATAGTTTTTTCATGTTTACTTCGTTGTTCCATGAAATTGGATAATCAAAATTAGCATATCCCTTAATTCTTCAAAATTAAAAATTGAAGAGTTGGTTTTTTTATAAATGCAAAAGCAAATTATATACATTTAAATTAATTATGAAGAAGGTGGATTCTATGGTGCCCCTATGGATTTGAAATCTATAAGCGTATGGCAAAACACAAGTTGTTAGATGAGATTATCTAGATAAATTCTTTTGGAGTAGTTAGGCCAAAGTGGACTTATATTGGGCAATATGAGGAATGAAATCTTTCATATAATTAACTAAGCCAAGAAATGCTAAATTTATTTAATATTCAAAGGTCCATTGGGGAATTCTTGGATTTTAAAGGAGATGTGAGGTTGAAAACAGACTTGACCATTTCTAATTACAAGCCCAAGAAAATCAATGGAAAATTGGGTTATAATCATTTTCTTTTGGAATAACATAATTTCATATTTTTTAACAAGAGAATAGAATTGTTAGAGAAGGGTTAAGTGTTCTTCTGGGTTGGATAAAAAGAGCATAATATCATCAATGTAGACCAAGGCATTTTGGAGGATTAGTTCAAAAACTTTTGTGATGGTTCTTTGGAATTTGGATGGAGCATTTTTGAGATCGAAAGGCATTACCTTCCATTAATAATGATAATTAGGAATGCAAAAAGTAGTTTTATACTGTTCCTCTGGATGAATTCCAAGTAGCTAGAATTCTGCCTTTAGATCAAACTTCGAGAAAATCTTCACATTCGGGAGTTTTTGTAGCAGAACTTCTCTTTTAGGAAGAGGAAATTTAATATATGCAAGAAACAATTCAAAAGCTTATGATCAATCACAAGTTTTAATTTTCCTCGAATTTGTTCTGATCTTTTATTGACATAAAACATTTGGCATGCCTATGAGGACTTGGTCTCCTCAATGATGTCCTATTGTTTTAATTGCATCAACTCTTTCTTTACTAATTTTTTATGATCTAGGTGCATTCTAAAATGAGTGACTTTTATTGGATTGATGTCCTCATTTTTCTTGAATGCCAACTGAATGAAAAACTCTTCATTAAACCATAGAGGTTTTGGCCATTTTTGGAGAAATTCTGAGTGGTTTTTTGCACAGGATTGCTTAATTATTTCTTTAACAAATTGATTGATATCATCTATGCACATGAATAGGTTAGGAATTTCTATCCATGGCCAAAAATGATTTTTCTAGCGAAGTCTTCCTGGCTCTATTTTGACTTTATCCTTCAACATCTTGCCAATAAGGTCAAATCCAACTAGGACATCTCAACTAGGGCCTGTTGAACTATAAAACTTATGTTTAACTTCATATCCTGGAAATAGTTTAAGTTTGACAACTTTGGAAATTTTAGTGACAATCATGGTTTCACCATTAACTGTTCTAAAGAACTTGTGGGTTTTTTGCCAATGTTCAAGAGATAAGACATATGGGTTAATCATAGAAATAGAAGCACCTATATCGAAAAATGCAATGACCTTAGTAGGCTAGTCATATTTATCTAGTATGATTAAGGCTCTTATTAATGGCACGACAACTGCAGTGTTAATAAAGGAAAAAGATTGCATCATTTGGTAGAATTCTTCAGATTCAAATTTTTCTGCTTCATAATCTTTTTTGATACAAAAAACTATTTTGGGAGAAAGTTATTCTTATTCTTCATAAAGGGATTCTAGGTCATCTTCATCATTGCAAAATTATTGAAGCACGACTTATTGTGATGCCTGTTTTGGACAGCTTTTTCTGAAGTAACCTTTTTTCTTATAGATAAAGCATTTATCTCCATAAGTTTTTCCTTTAAATTTTTTTTATTGAAAAATTGAGCCTTAGCCTTATGCTATCTAAACTTTTCGCCTTTTTTTTTAAGGTTTCCTAACTAGTGATAAGATCTGGTCTACTGCAAGTTGATCCTAGCTTTAAACTGTTAAACTATTTGAAAAAAGTTCTTTGTTCACAAAGCTTGTCAAGAGTTATAACAACAACTTGATAAAATGTCCCAAGAGAAGCATTTGGCATGGAAAGGCCTTGATTCTTAAACACAACTTCAGCTTATTTTCTAAGAGGTTCTGGAAATGATTGAAGGGATACATATTTGAGATTGACTTCATCAATCCTATGAATTTGATAATATTCTTTGACATGGTGTCAAAGTGCTGTTGAAGATGTTTTCTCTTGAATGAGATGCTTTCATCTGTATAAATTCTTTTCTAGCTTAGGCTTCAAAGTCAGGGGCAGCTCCTAGAAATTCTTAATGGAACCTTCCAAGGAATTCATCAATGTTGTCAAAGTTGAAATAAATCATTTAGTGATATTCATGGAAATTCATTCAATAATCTCGCATTCTTCCTTGGAGTCTTGATGTAAAAGATTGATAGAGCTGATTAAGGGAACATTTCTATTCTAGTTGGACAACAATCATCCATGAGTAAAACTCTAAAAATTTATCCCTCCATTGATTTGAAGGGACATCAACAAGAGTAAAACCTTTTATTATATCTAGAAAAGATTCTATTTTGATAGAGCAATTATTGCCTATCTCCATTTCTTTTTCTTTAGTTTGTTCATACACCCTTAATTGTTCTTCTCCTCTTGCCATAAAGATTGGAGGTGCTTCAAAGGATAACTCATCTTTAGTATCGACCTCTCTTGTTATTTTTTCAAGAAAATTCATCAGATGGTTATCTTCTAAGATTGCTATATGTCTTTTGTTTTTTGGTTGGGGTTTTTTGGCTTTGGTAGGGACAGGTTTTGGATTTAAAAGTTCTAGAGGTAAGAAAATAGCAATATTGTAAAGACCTTTAATTAAGGTTAATGGCTGAGCGATTAGAGGCAAGTTGGAACAAAGAGGTTGGGATGGAGAATAATGAGGAGTAATCATTGAACTCAATTGGTTCTTTAAAATCCTCATTTCAATCTCCTTTGGAAATTGCAGAAAATTGTCCTGAAGAGCTATTATTTCTTTGTGAAGAAACTAGATTTTTTGCCTCAAACTTAGTAATAAGCTTAGTAGTTGAATTCTACTACTTATTCATTTTCTTGGCAAGCTTCTACCAAGAGTTAGCAATCTGGCATTATTTTGAGAAATAGCATTTTCAAATTGCTATTTCAAAGTTTGTTCTGTTGTTGTTGATTCAACCTTTTAAGTTTCATCTAGTTGTTGAATAGTGCGACCTTTAATTTTTCAATCATTACAAATCTGTTGAGATTTTGAAACAAACTATAATGAAGGAAAATCTTTTTCTAAGTTCCATCTATCATCATCCTGCATCATATAAGCTAGAGCTAATTCATATTTAGGAGCACTATATTTGACATAATAGTCAAATTTGGCAGACAATTCTGCAAGTAGATATATAGAAGAGTCTCCTTCTTCATATCTTTTTTGCAAAGAATGCTGAAAGTCTTTTTTCCTTTTCCTAAAGCTTGATCTATCATCCTTATCATCACCATTTTGTGACCTTTGCTTGTAGTAGTTTTGTAGATTGGTTGTCCTTTAGAATTAAAAGCATAAATTGGAACGATAATGTTATATGAAGGACCATAGTTTGATCTGAGTAATTGAATTTGTTTGTAAAGCATCTTGTTTTGGAAATTAATATCATCTAATGACTTATATTTTGTGGCACTTTTATGGATTCCAAATTCACATAAATATTATAAAATTTACCTATGAAGAAATACACTTTAGTAAATATGGGAAAATACATTAATTTTTCTCTCACAAATAATAATTTTTTATGATTGATTAATGTACTCAACTCAAATACACAAAATCTAACTACGGGTATCCATGATTTTTATAATTTTGTTGCAGGGAAAGAAGCTTTTATAAATAGAGAAAAATGGAAAAAATATTAATCAGCTACCACGAGTTGACGGAAAAAGAAAAAGGAAATATTTAAAAAATAAATAAATGAACACCGAAAGTGAATGAAGAAACTTTACGACAATAGAGATGAAGGATAAGGGTGGAAGAAAATTTAACACTGAAAGCGAGTGAATATTAATCAGTCTTCACGGGGAGAAGGATAAAGAGAAATGAAATATTCAAAAAAATAAAAAAAAAGAGAGAGAGAGAGAGAGAGCACCGATGCAGTGAAACATTAAAAAATTGGTTTAGTACTGGAAGTGAAACGGAGAAACAAACCCTACCACATAACCTACCAGAGAGATTGAAGGCACAGCTGCTGCAAGCGAGACAGAAAGCTGCGTTGCAGTGCTGCTGGTGCAGCAAGCGGCGATAATATTTGTGGCTGAAATGAAGACAAAATGAATCAACGAAAATTGATTGCAGCAGCCTGAGGCTGAGGCGCCACATGCCCATTTTTATGTTTAATTTATAACTCGTTTACTTTATTCATATTTTTAATCATTATTAAATTAAGTTTTAAAATAAGAATAATAATATTTTTTATTATTGTCAGAAAATTACACTCATAATTAATTTGATTTACACAATAAATAATTTCATGTTCAACTTTTCAAAATACATAAAATTTTTAAAAAATATTTAAAATTATTTAATTAACATTGAAAATAATATTTTTTATATTATTAATAAAATTAAAATAATATTAACGTAATTATATTCACACTTGGGTATTTTTTGAAATACACATCAACTTCTCATTTTATATACACTCATTTCCCTTCATAACTCTTATATATGTATTCACCTCTTTTTTTAATTTTTTTTAAAGAAAAGTAATAAGTGTGTATTCTTAAAAATATTAGAATGTACATATAGTTATGTTAAATGTTAAATTTTAGAAAAGCTGAATGTAATTTATCGTAATATTATATTAAGTATTATACTTTTATAATGTAATTTAATACAAAATTTTCTTAATTATTTACACATAATTTGAACATAAAATAAAAATTCACAAAATAATTCAGTCAAGGTTAAATAGCAAGCTTGCTTAAACGTGATATGTGCAGATATTTGTCAGGATAATTTATTTTTTTCATTATAATTATCTGCAAATAAATGATCAAACACATGAATTATAATGCGAAAACTTTATTGTGGTTTAGGCATAGAATGAATTCACAGTAAAAACTCAACTATGAAAATTCTTAAAATATAAGTGTTTATGTTTATATATGCACAAGTAGAGACTATCTTATTTCACATTAAATTTATTTTTTGAAAAATTTAAATTTAATATATTACACAATGATAAATTAATGATTAAATTTAATAGTATATTAATATATAATTATATTAATAATGCATTATGATCATCTCCATATACATATACATGTGTTTATCTCACCCATATTTTAATAGATATAATGAGTTAAATATCATCATTTAGATTGCATCAAACAAGTATTTATATATCAAATATAAATTGATAAGGTATTATTTTGGTGAAAAAATATGTCAAGTTTAAGTGTACTTTATTTGTTAATAAATTAGAGTTCAAATCTTATTGATAACCCTTGCTGAGAGGAAAAATGCTTTACCCTTTGTCTGTTTTTAGGAAAGATAGGTGGCGAAAAAATTCAAGAATAAAAGAATAAAAAATGTTTTTCTTTATTTTTTTATAGGATGAAAATATATAAAAAAATAAAAAAAGAGATTTAGATCCACTAAAAAGTTTTCTTAGCATAGATGGTAAAAAAATAAAAAATTAATTTATTAATTTAAAGAATAAAATTATCATTTAACTTAATTTAATTTTTTATTGATTTATCTAAACAATTGAAAATTTATTTTCTTCTTTTTTATTTCTTCTTATTTTCTTCACAATAAATTTTTTCTTGTTTTTATTTTTCCTCTTACTTTTTTTCCTTTTTCTTTTTCTTTGCAACTTTGTTCCTATAAAAAATAAGTGGAAAAAAAATTTATAGGAAAGAAAATGAGTTGGAAACAATGGTTTTGTTTGCTATTTTTAAAGATAGAAGTTCTTGCTTGTGAACTATTTTCTAATTAAATTTAATTTTAAGAACAATAATTTCAAATATGTAATTTAAATAATAAAAAATAAAAATAATTTTAAAATTTGTTTTTAACTTATTTTTTATTTTTAATGTTAATATTCTTATTTACTTGATTATAGAATAGAAGAGAGATAAAAAGTGAACAAAAGAGGAGTAGAAAATCGAATTATTATAATTTTAACATTATTTAACTGGAAAATCATCTTATTAATTTAAAAGATAAAATTTTAGTGTAACTTAATTTATTTTTTACATTGTAAGAACAATGTAAAACATGATATGTGCAACAGATCTTTCGCAGAGTTGACTTGTTAGACTTAGCAGATCCATTAAAGTGATGGCTTCTGCCATCTTGAAAAAGTGCACGCAGATAAAGCCAATGCCGGGTAACCTTTCATTGCTCATTGGGAATGCAAGAGCAGGGCAGCGTCCGTACCACGAAGGAAATTTGTTCTCACAGCTTTTATTTTTCATCTTTCTAGAATTTTAATTCACTTTTCATAACAATGAACAAAACCTAATATGTCAGACACCCAAGTCTATGCAAGACAGATACAGATGCGCGTGGGCTTTTGCGATTTTAGCCGGGTTATTAACAACTTAATTTTTTTTAAGAATTTTGTGTTTATTTAACATTAAATTTCTTGAAAATTTTAAATATTGATAACTTAAATTCTTAAATAATTGTAATTTATACAGTATGATTTACTTTTCGACTTGTCAAGTTTAGAATTCAAGTATATCATTTTTTTAAAAAACTGAATGACATGATGCGGTAAAAGATTAATTATTTTATCGAAATTCAGCTGTTTATAAAAAACAAATTATTGAAGTAAAAATAATATATTTAATAATATTTAATATAAATAATAATAATATATTTTTAATGCTAATATAACATTAAAATATTTTTTCAATTTTAGAAGGAATAAATTTTACACCGTTCAATTTTAAAAAATTTAGATATTATTTTCTTAAATTATATAAGAAATTAAAATCAATATACATTTTAGATTTAATATTTAATTTTATCAAAATTTTTAAATATGAATCATAAAATATTTAATTTATTTTTTAAGATGTATATTTAAGCAGGCGATGATCAACCACCGGTTTTTGTCCATATATATTTATATTTACAAAGCAAATATGTAATGACATAATAGGCATGTAAGCGTTTATACTTTTTAAAATTTTATGTTTTTCTTTTTCTCACTTAAATAATTTTGTTAACAATTATTCGTCGAAACGATACCTGCTGAAGAGTTTAAACCCTTTGCAAAAATATTCACATTTTATCTTAATAAAAAAATACTTTTGAGTAAGGATAACAATTTTTAATACAATATAATTACATTTATACAAATTTTTCAATTCTTTTAAGAATTTAGATTAATTTTTTTAAAATTATTTACAAATAATTAATAATTAAAATGCAAATAAATATTTATAATAAAAATATAAAATTCTTATTTTATTAATAAGAAAACATTTAAAATAAATAAAAAATAAGAAAATAAATAATAAGAAATAGATGGTATTGTAAATAAAAAATATTTTGTTAAAATCAACATTTAAAATAAGAAAATAAATAAAAAATAAGAAAATAATTTTTTTATATTTAGTTAAAAATAAGAAAAAATAAAAATTATTTCTTCATTTAGATAAAAATAGGAAAAAATTAATACAATAAGATAATTATAATATTTTTATTGTATAAAGGAAAAAAATTAGGTCGATACCATTTATTACAATTCATTATAACGAGGTACCTCAAGCTTATTTTTTTTATTTAAGTGTACTTATATATGAAAATTTACTATGATGCCCAAAAGATAAGCACGTCTCTAGAAGGTCAGAAATACCAAAATAGAAACCTCTTTTCTCACGTATTAAATTTGAAGACTTTTTAATTTTATACAAATAAAAAAAATAAAAGATTAAGAATTTATAAGAATTAAAATTGAAGAATTTTTAATTTTATAAAAATTGAATTAATCTAAAATTTTAATTATAAATAAAAAAATTAAAAATTTAATTTTTTTGGGATTAAAATAAATTTTTAGTTAAGATAAAAAATGTATATGAACTTAGAGACATAGAACCTTACATAAAATTATAGAATAATCTTTTTCTTTTGCCTTCTTTTTAAAAAATGATAATCCTGAACAAATAATTGTTTAGAAATTAAATAGTAATATATTCTTTTTTGATAGTTTGATTGTTGATGAAACTTGACTAATCCGTTAATTTTAAGTTTTTGGTTAATATTATTGTTTTGAAATTAAATAGTAATATATTATTGTCTGAAAATTAAATAGTAATATATTTTTATTTGAATTTTTAGTTATTGATTAGACTTGATTTATCTATTTATTTATAATTTATAATTTTTATTATTATTTTAAAATAAAATAGTAACATTCTTTTCTTTAGTAGTTTGATTATTAATTACACTTAATTTATTTATTTATTTGAGATGTTTTGTTGATGTTACTATTTTAAAATGAAATAGTAAAATGTTATTGTTTGAAAAATAAAGTCAATTTGATTGTTAATTAGACTTAATTTCTCCATTTATTTGATTTTTTTATTAGTGTTATTGTTTTGAAATGAAATAGTAATATGTTGCAGTTTAGAGAATAAACAGTAATATGCTGTTATTTAATAATTTGATTATTATTAAGACTTGATTTATTTATTATTTATAATTTTTAATTAGTATTACTGTTTTTGAAATAAAAAAGGAACATGTTACTGTTTAGAGAATAAACAGTAACATGCTATTATTTCATAATTTTATTGTTAATTAAACTTGATTTATCCATTTATTTATAATTTTTTCTTGATGTTATTATTTTGAAACAAAATAGTAAAATATTATTGTTTGAAAAACAAACAGTAACATTATCTTTTTTGTTAATTTGATTGCTAATTAGATTTAATTTCTCTATTTATTTAATATTTTTTATTAGTGTTACTATTTTGAAATAAAATAGTAATATGTTGCAGTCTAGAGAATAAACAGTAACATACTGTTATTTGACAATTTGATTGTTAATTAGACTTAATTTATCTATTTATTTATAATTTTTAGTTAGTGTTAGTATTTTGAAATGAAAAAGTAACATGTTACTGTTTAGAAAATAAACAATAATATACTGTTATTTGACAATTTTGTTATTAATTAAACTTAATTTATCCATTTATTTATAATTTTTTGTTAGTGTTATTGTTTTGATATGAAATAGTAACTTATTATTGTTTAAAAAATAAATAGTAACATATTATTATTTGATAATTTAGTTGTTAATTAGACTTAATTTATCCATTTATTTAAGAGTTTTTTTATTAGTGTTACTGTTTTAAAATGAAATAGTAACATTCTTTTCTTTAACAGTTTAATTGTATATTAGACTTGATTTATTTATTTATTTGAGATTTTTAGTTAATGTTACTATTTTGAAATAAAATAATAACATGCTATTATTTTATTTACAAATAGTAATATATTATTTTTTGATAATTTTATTTATTAAAAAAAATTACTATGATACTTTTATATACTAAAAGAATTAAAAAATAAAAGTTTAATATGAAATTTAAATAGATTTGAATTAATAAAAATGAGAACAAAATTGAAAAAATAATAAGAAAATAAAAAATTAAGAAAAGTAATTGAAAAGGATATTTTTTTAGTAATTAGAGCGGGTAAAAAAATTCACAGATTTCAAAAAATTATATAAAATAAAAAAAATTTATCCAAAAAGAATAAAATTATGATTATTTAAATTTTAAATTCAATCTATAAATTATGGTAGTTGCAGAAAAAATGAAAAAAATTTGAATAAAATTTACTGGATAAAATCCTGTTCGAGATGGTAGAAGAAAATGAGTGAGGAAAAATGGGAGAACAAAGAATAAAGGAAGAATGAAAAGATGGGAGAAATTTTTTTCTTCCTTTATATTTAATTGAAGAGAAAAATATAAAATATATTTTTTTATTTGAAAGATGAAAAAATAAGAAAGAAAGAACATTTATTAGAATAACATAATCATAATATTTTCATTACATAAAATATAAAATTTTTTTATACTATCTTTTCATAAAATTCATCGGAGAAATTATGATTTCAGTGATTTGGTTCCAGGACGATGATCGTCGGTAAGCGAAGGTTGAAGACGAAACACCCTTTGCACAGCGAACTTGGATTGTTTTCATCTTTATCCGATTGCTCTTATCCCAATCGTTTACAGATCAAATTATCCATCTCTTTTTCCCAATCCGATTGTTATGAATGCCTCACTTTCAAATTCAGAATTTCCCTGTGAACGCGCAAATTCTCTCAACTTCATCTCCCGTGCGTTTTAGGGTTCTGAGCTTCCCCAACCTCTGGCTTCGTTCTCCTCTGATGAGTTCTGCGGCGAATTTTGAGGTCGTCTTCGTTCTTAGATTTTCCCTGCAACTATTTATGGGATTTAGGGATTCCTTCATTCTGAGCTCTACTTATCTGCTATTTTCCGTTTGTTTAGGTACTGTATTTTCTCAAAATCGTGACCCTTTGCTTTAATCTTCTGCAGCAACCCGTTAAGCGACTTCAGATTTATTTGGGATAGCTTGTCTGCATTTCTATTAGAATGGACCACATGCTACATGGCTTTTTGTCTTGGACCCTAGTTTTTGGCTTTCCCTTTGTCTGCACTTCTATTATTAGTTTGGACGAGCGCAAATTTCTTCAATTTATCTTGCTTTAGTGGTTTTGTCTGGTTTGTAGCATTGCCTACTGCTGACAATACTTTGACAATATCTATTTCAGATTTAAATTTCATTTGTACAAGATAACATGTGGGAGCATTGAGAGAAAAACAAATGCAAGAAAATCAATCTGACATTATGGATTAATTAAGAATCCAATTCTTTACGCAAGTAAATACAAATCTTTTAGAACATGTGATCTTATTCAACTTGTTTGTATTGTGGACTGCATTTGTGGCAGTGAACTGATGAACATGTTTGATTAATAACAGGAAACCAAATTGTTAATTGTCATAGATAAGCACAGTAATCTAGCATAGCTTGAAATGCTTTTAATACTTATAATTAATTAATTAGTTGTCTGCTATCGTAAAGTATTGTTAACTTATTAGTTAGGCTACCTGAAACACATAGCTGAGTGATGAAAAGTATAAAAGATATAAAAGCAACCGGGTTGGATTGGCTAGTTGTACAAGTATTTTGCTCGAAAAAGATACGGTTTTGTACAGCTCCAGTGCTTTCAAAACTGTGGAGTAAAGATGAAAATTTCTTCCCTTGAAAGCCCCTCTCAACTTGAAAATTAAATCATGTAGCTGATATAGTAAGAGTGAAAGTGTTGGGATCTTAGGATATTAGCTGTCTGTTGTTTCTTACACAGGTGGTCTGATGTAAAAAAGGCAGTTCAATAAATAATGAACTATTGCTCTTAAAATTGGTATGCTTCTCCGGTTTGAGCCTTTGGGCCTTCCTTTGCTTCTGCAAAGCCAAGCAAGATGGTAAACCTTGGAATTGCCTTGAGCTGCTATCTTTAGTTCATGTCTTAATTTTTCAAGTTTCTTTTTCAGATAATGCATTCAAACAACATTAATATCTGTCATCAAGGAAAGCGAGATTACAGTTATTTTTTAGATGGTATATATCTCTTCACTTCTTACATTAGTAAAAACATAATGGTATGATAAAAGTCATTTTATTCAGATAATATATTAGCCTTGTACTGCTAATTTGTTTGCGTGTTGGTTTAGCACATTTTGTGAGCAAGACAAGTGGCTACAAATCATTGGCTTCTTTGTTTTGTTGAGTACATGTACAGAAGTAGAACTGCATATGAGATATACTAGAGCTTTGTCAATGAATATATATTCTTAGATATGAAGGGATCATTATCTTGGAAATTAATAAAATTACTCTTAAGACTTATCACATAACTAAACAACACTAGTGTGGTGAAACTTTGTAGTCCAGGTTGTATATGTAACGAAACTAAATTACTATGCCTAACTTACATTACAAAAGCAGTTAGTGATTTATGCAAAATTTACTGTGTAAAAACTAAAGTTAGAACTACATTATCAGAGTAGCTTCAAATTGTATGTCATGATTTAAGTTCCCTAAAATTTAGAAGTGTCTAGCAATTTACAAGAATTGTGTTGCCAAAGGTGACAAGTAAGGGCCTTTGAATCTTTCCAACCCTTGGCTCTTGAACTAAGAGACTTTTTATAGATAATTTAGTGATAGCCAGGAAATGGTATTATTCATTACATTCAAAATGAGAAAAAGAAAAATTTAGGGGACAAAGCCCAAGTTTCTCTGTTTTATAAACTTTTATACTTCATAGAATATGATAATGCAGTTAATCAAGATTGTTGCTCCATTTTTAGCAGCAGAAAGTAAGAAAGCAATGCAAATGGTGTCATCAATTTGCAGAGCACAGTTAATTTGCAAACTGCAGAGTACAGAAGGAAAGGTGGCCTATCCTCCTCTTTCACAATTTTCCTTATTAATTTTCAAGTTGAGAGGGGTTTTCATTTTCAAGTTGGTCTTAGTTACTGCACATAATATAATTTGTCACTTTGTTGGTGATCTGTGTCTTTCTTTTCTATGCAGGTTCACTTTTGAGTGTTGGAATCCACTGAAAAGAACATATTAACTTTGTTGTTGGGGCTTGAATATCTTATTAACATTTCTTATGTGGATCATACTGAGGTTTTCAAGGTATGTGACCATGCAACAACCATGCAGTGGGCTTAGCTCTGCCCCGGTAAAAAGAATTTCTGATGCAAGTCAATTGTGTTTCTGAATACACGAACTAATTTGGATGTAGTGCCTATTCAGCCACTTTGGTTTACTATTTCTTTCTTTTGTCCTTGTTAAGTCTGCACATAGTATAGTCTCAAATATTCCATGATCTTCTCATAGTACTTGTTTCTCCTATTTTCCTTTGCGATAGACTACATGTTCTTTAGGTTAGCTGATTGCCATGGTTTATGCAAAAGTGACTTTGGCATGCTTTCTTTCACATTGAATTGGTCATGTATAGATATGGCTCTTATTTCTGTAACCATTTAGAGTGTCTTGACTTCTGATTGATGCCTTTATTTCTAAAAAGATCATTAATGACGTGAAATAATTGAATAGCTCTTGGGGTCAACTTTTCCATCATCGAGTTTTCCTTTAGATCTTTCCAAATGATGCTGCATGCAGGATTTCAACATGAGTGTGCTAGCAGCCTGCCTGCATCCAGGCTCCAAGTCTGAGATTGTTAAGGTATACTTTGTTTTTTTCTTCATCTTTTCTTGTGTTGGGGTCATATGGAGGTGAAGACAGGTTCTATTATTATTATTATTATTATTATTATTATTATTATTATTATTCATTCTTGCGAATTTGGGAAGAAAATGGAAACAAAGCCACCCAATGGAGAATGAAAATGACAACGTATCTATTTTATCCCTCTTTATCATTTTCCAAAAGCAGTATATAACTACTTATATTGCTTCTATGCCCTAAGTTATATATTCTCATTATTATATTTAAATGTGTCATCTCTATGTCATAGGATTATATTTGTGCACCTTTAATCCCTACAATTTCTTCTCAATTCCATGCTATTTGATGAAACAGACAATAAGTCATTATATATGCCAAAGTTTAAAGTTCATAAAGGTGATTCAATTTTTTTTTTTGGTTTGCTAAAGCAATTTGAAATAGCACTCCTTTATGTTTATATTGCTGTAATCCCTTTAAGTTATCCTTTATGTTTTTGTTGAATGCACTATGTTGACTCATCATTTGATATGCACATGCAGTACCAGGAAAAGATGTCTCTTAAGCTTCTTTTTTTGTGTCAATTAATCGATGTTTTGGAATGTGGAGTTAATTTTCTCTTCATTGAATCAGAGAAGTTTGAAGTAATGATTTTTTTACCTGCTGCTGGTAAATACATTGCAGAACTTTATATACTGCCCTTATTCCTTTTAAAAGATTATCATAAACATGACAGCGTTTCTTAACCGCTGCCATTATTTTTTAAATATTTGTTGAAAAAATATTTCCACCAAATGCTTTCAACAAAATTTTTTAGAACAAATTACAGCGGTTAATAATTCAAACAACCATATCTTCCATGGCTAATTCCAGTGGTTGGGTTGAGTGGGTGCCAGCTCACTGGCGGTTTCCGTGGCTGCTGCCATGTACACAGGAAGCGGTTCAAATCGCCACTATCTTGACTTCAGAGCTGCTTTTTTTTTTTTATTATTTTTTATTTTGGGTAGCGTTATATTAAATCGGAGCACTTTATGAGTACCGTTATTAGTGGCTAAATTTAAATAAAAGCAATCCAGTCCTGCTGACATTTCCTCCGCATCAAATTTTAGTTCCCTACATAGTTTCAAGAACCTACATTGTTAAAACACTAATTTGTCTATTTATTGTGTTCATGTTTTATTGATGCTGAGGTGTTCCCATATTGTGCCATATGTTCTTAATGATATGTTAAAACAGAGAAAAACTAGTGATGAGCAAGCACTCCAATGAAGTCTAGTCTTGCTCTAGGGGACGAAACCAGGGACCGAGAACAAGATAGATAGAGCTTGCAGAGAGCGTATTAATTTTTCTTTTATAATGTAGGTTCTGGACAATCAAATGTACAATATAATTTAGTATGGGTTGTTGATAAGTCAATTATTAGTATACTTTGTTGATATTTTATAGTTTATGATTTGTACAATCCTTTCAAAGTGAAATAATCTTCCTTCTGAATGCCAGAAATAATCTTCCTTTGTTAGAGGAGCTCCATATGTTCCCTATGTTCTTTAGAAATTTGAGAGACGACTTCTTATCCCATTATAATATAATTTAAGTATAATTTTTATTTGAGTTTAAATTTGGTGTCATTGTAAAATTTTTTTCTCGAGAATGGTTAAATTTCAAATCATTAAAAAAATATTCCAGATTTTTACTTGCAATAATAAAAATGAACAGTTCATGGCTAGGTGCATCGATTATGATATTATCTCCCCAAGGCAACTTGATCCATTCTCAAGTTAATTTGCCAATAAAGACAACATTCACTAATTAACAAAATAAATACACATTAAGTTCATCTTCTTGTAAGTAGTATCAAATGTGATTATAATATGTTATTTTTCATTGTTGATCCTCCTTATGATTTTATCTAATTCTTATGAGAAATTTATATATTATATGTATGTCTCAATTTTATTTTTGAGATCACTTAATGGTATCGCTTTATGAGATTTACCTTATTGAAATCAAAATCATATTTAAAATAGACACCAATCTTAAAATTTTATAATATATAATATTTCAATGCCTATAGGTGCATTTATACATAAACCATACAGTGGCGGCAGGGAATATTAATTTTATTATTATCATCAATTCAATTAAATATTGGATAAACATTTAAAAAAAAAAAAAAGAGTCCAACAAAATAAAACATAATGTGACCCCACTAATGAAGTATATAAAAAAAACCCTCAGACACTCATGTAGTCAACAAATTTATTAATTAACTTTTGACCTTAGGAATTATGTATACATGCTTACATACATAACAACCAACAAATTTATTAATTAATTTTTTAATCTTAGAAATTATGTATACAGGCTTACAAACATAACAATAATTGTTATACACAAATATCTTAAATCAACGTGCATACATGCGTTCAAACATAACAATGATTATTATACACAAATAATCATAACTATGGAATTATCTCGAATATCTGTAGGAAGATACTCATCAGTAAGAGACTAAAGGATCTTCAATCCAAGAGAGACCTTCAAGCTGAGCTTAGCAAGACGATCTATCGGCGTGCTATGATCTTTATTACTGTTTGAGAACCGAATTTGCCAATCATCGAATAAGATCTCTGTAGTGGCCTCAATAGTCAACAATATTGAGGATAGGTGCTATAGAAGCATCAGAAGTTTACAGACGTGATAATTTTAAAAGATGAGTATGCTTGATTTGGATGAAACTTGCCAAGTGTATGGGAACAATTATTACAATTTTATAAGAGTTTTTCGTTTAAATAACATTTGATATTTTTTATGATACAAAACTCATTATTAGAATACATTAAAATATCATAACATAAAAAAATAAACAAAAATAAATAAAAAACAATAATATCAGTTTAAATTTAATTCACTATAAATATAAATTAATTTTACACAATCATGTATTGTTATATTAATAAAAATTATTAAAATATTCCTACTATTACTGAAAATTATAATTTTTAAATGATATATCATCTTTTTATTTATTAGAACCATTGCAAATAGATTTAGGTTTAAAAATGAATCCACAAATCCATAAAAAATACACATTAAGACACACAAAATACAATTATATTTAAATGTGAAGCTAAAGCAGTTTGGTTCACAATTCATATGGATCGAATTGGATGGGTTCATGGATGAGTTCACATTTTTTTTCCTTTTTTATTTTTACATTTTTATATTTAAATTAAACTAATATACTATATAAATTTTTATTAAACCAATTCAATACTTATTCTTAAACTCAATTATTCATCTTTCAACTCAATCCAACCTAAATAAATTATTTTTTAGTGAATAATTTTGTTTCTAAATTAATAATTTCAAAGTTAACAAATTTTTGTTATAATTAATTTATTTTTGAATTATTCGTATGAATTAAAACTGTATTAAATGCATGATTTTTAAATTTATAATTGTTATTTTGGATTTAAAATTATTTTAAAAGCCTCAATTTTTTTTTTTGAGAAAAAAGAAGTTCATAGACCCGGTCCACAATACATAAATGTCATGATTTAGATTCCTATTTAGAGAGTCCACAATTTTCACAGATTGGATCATGACGAGATAGGTCCATTTAACAATTTTAGTATTTACTATTAGATTTAAGTTTTAATAATATAATAAATAAGGATATATAACGTTTTGTTAAACATTTAAATAATAAATATAGTGTATAATATGAAAAAAAGAACAAAAATCAAAAGAAAATAAGATTTTGAATTTGAATTTTTATTGATAGTTATTATAATTATAAAAATATAAAATTTAATGAAATTAATAGGTCAATTAATATATATGTCATCCTTTGATTAAATAATTTCAAGGTAAATACTCAATGAATTTTACTTAATTTTTATCCTTTTACTTTCTTAATTTGCAATTCCATCCTTTTACTTTCTTTTATTATAAATATATTTTTGTAATTTGTTTGAATTTATAATTAATTACTTATCATAATTAAATTAAAAATTTACGTATGAAGTATTTATATAATTACATTGTTACACATAAATAAAAGAGGTAGAACCCCAACCATAAAAATCAATAAGAGAACTAAAAATATAATTTCAACCTTGCATATTTTTTATTTACTTAATTCCATTATATAGTATATATTTGAATTGAATATTTATTTTAATAGCAGTGCTATATGTATTGAAAATTGCGCTCAAAATATAGTTCTAAATGAAATTAAAAATTATCATTAAATATAAGATGTTGGAATAAACTATAAAACTTAATCTAATGAATACAAAAAATTTCAAACTCAATTTTAAATCCCATTTTTAACACCTATAACATTTTAGTTATTTTAAACTACAACAACTTAATTATTTCAATGAATAATTCTAATTATTATGCCATTATGTAATTGTATAATTCAATAGAATATTGTTCATATATAGGCAAAAATATTCAAATTTAAATTAATAAATATAAACAATTAATCACAATGATAAGATAACTCTAATAATTGAATTAAATAAATATAAAAATTTGAAAATTAATATAAATTTAAAAAGTAAGGTTTAATTTGACTTGATAAAAAAATTTAATTTAATTTAACAAAAAATAACAATAAAAATTAATTAATAACTTTCTTTAAAAGACTAATCATGTGCCTTCCTTTTTAAACTTTTATGTATAGAACTTATAAGTCAAGAGAGGGTATATTGACTTATAAAAAATCTACAGTTAAAACTTCAAAACAATAATTTGTATAAAATAGTGAAATACAAAGAAAAGTTCTTATATTTTATCAAATATAATTTTAAAAATATGAATTAAATTTTTGAAAATTATAAGTACTTTAGAATATTTCAAAAAGTATTTCTTTAAAAACTTTAGTGTACAAACTATATAAGCTTTTTCTTGAAAGAAAAGTAGAAATTTTGAAATGATAAAGTAAAAGATAAAGAAGAAAAATGACACTAAGAATTTTTATAAATTTCAATAATCCAAAAGGAATGCATTTTGAGTGTACTCTTTTTTTCTCAAGTCACCAAATATCATGTGAGATATCAATTATTTTTTTTATTAAAATTACAATACTTAAATTTATGAGATTCACCTAATCTTTACTAAAATTTCCAAAATACTATCTTTGCAAGATTTTCCAATCTGCATTAGGATTTCAATTTCTACTTAACTTTACAGATTTGCAATCTATACTAGGATTTCTAACCCATTCATAAAAAAAAATTCTCATAATTTTAATATGAAATTTCACAATTTTTTTCTCTATAATACTTTTGGAGTAGATGAGCAAATTTCAGATTAAGAGAAACTTCACTAGAATTTTGGTTAAAAGAGAAGAATAAAAATATTATTTGCAAGTTGTAACTAAATGGTTTGGCATTCTTTTATCTTGAAGTGAAGCTATTTATATATAGAAAAAGTTTTAATAAAGGTAACTTTTCTATCAAGATAACTTATTTTCCAAGCCAACTTTTTTTTAAGGCAACTTGATCTCTAAGATAACTTCTTCTGCAAGCTTCCTTAACTTGTTCTTGAGCTAAATATTTAAATTTGAATTAGATTGTCCAGCATTTTGATACTTGACAACTTCACACATGAAAAATGCACAAAATAGCAACATGCTTGCTATCTCACTGATGTTTGAATTTTGGTTCTATATTTGGTTAAAAAATTGCAAATAATCTTTGTACTTGTTGACAAGCCAGCTTATGAGCTTAACAAGTAATAATATTGCCATCATTACAAATATGTGGGAAGATTTAAATTTAAATTTCCTCTTGTACTTTTGAAAATTTCACTTAAAATTTCCCCTCTCAAACATGATTCAATACATAAAATTAAAATTAAACTTTGAAATCAACCATTAAATTTAAATTTAAAAGTTAGCAATAGAAAACATTCTTTTGATCAGATTTGGCATTTTGAAATAAAACAAATATAAAATTATTTTGACCATATAATAAAATTTCACTTGAATGATTCAAGTTGGCTAATGAATAATAAAAGAGTGGTAGCCAAAACATTTATGAATTCATCATGGGCTTGTAAAAATATTCAAAAAGCATTTGACCCATTAGATGAATGAAACATATATGTATGATGCAGTACCAGGCAGTATACAGATATATCAGATCAAGATCAGATAGAAAGATTTGGGAATCTACGCAGTATAACCATAAAAATAGAAGAATGTCCCTGCATGTCAGTATGTATGCAGGTCAGTGTATGTAGCAGATTCCAGATAATGCTTTAGTGTATGTAAGTATTATATAAGACAACAACCAATACAAAAGAAATCATGGCTTAATTACAACCTGTCACGGCGTGATTTTTTAAGCAGGCAAAACCTTAAAATGACACAATGTAGGACAAGTCAGAGTCCATGCATTTTCTCAAAACAAATAAGCAGTGACCATACCAGATCAAACGTGTATGTATATAACACACCCAGATTATGACTGTCGCAGATATATAAGTCTTGGTTGACTGATACCAAGAATATACAAAGGAAATTCATCAAAAGTTTATTAGTGGGTGAAATTTAAGCCAACCTCGAAAAGATATCACAGGATAGTGATATGCAGTACTTGCTAGGAACTTAACAACATCTTTTAACCATAAGTCAATTGTACGAGCAGGATTGAACTAGATTCAAAGGATAGCATATTACCACCTAACATGGAAAAGAACTATCAA
This sequence comes from Sindora glabra, assembly GCA_020226215.1. Taxonomy (NCBI): domain Eukaryota; kingdom Viridiplantae; phylum Streptophyta; class Magnoliopsida; order Fabales; family Fabaceae; genus Sindora; species Sindora glabra. Next base: position 95,458 of record JAIUCU010000261.1, read on the forward strand.
TGCAAAAGTAAGCAAGTTATCAAAGTGAGATCACAACTTGTCAAAAAGATCAACTGAACGAGAGATTAAAAAAAGAACCACAAAAATAGATAGTAAAAGTTATGAAATAGAGAGAACAGAAGGATAACCAACAGTAGTCAATAAAATTAAAGAGTTTTGAACTATTGAGATGCATCTATATAACTCCAAGAAGCTTTCGATATTAAAAAGGAGAAAGATCTCACCTGAGTATCATCAGATACACCATCTCCAGCTGCACCAAGGGTATCTACGTTCACAAGATACTTGCCTCCACGCTCACTTTTCCATGAAGGGATGTCAGAGACAACTAGTTCTTCATTTTCAACTTCAAGTTCTTCAACTAGGCCAACGTTGTCATAAGCCATGTTTTCTGCAACTCCATGAGTCAGTATCAGCAGCAAACCAAGCAAACAAACCAGCAAAAGTTTTTCCATGCCTTGGCTTTGTTAGCTGTATTGGAAAGTATGACTGATTTGATATGTTAATTCCTGCGGATGCAGTGATTATAATATGTTGAGAAATTAATGAAGATTTATTATAATATGTTGCATTTTCTACACAGACATTATTGGAGTACAAGGCAAATGTTCTTTTTATGTACTTCTAGCTTTACTCATCAATCACATTTACAAGATTCACCTATAACATTACCCTGTATTCCTACGTCCCATCTGGCATTTGCCTCATTGAAACAGAAGAGGATAACGTTAATGCTTCCTTTATTTTATTAAAAGACATTTTAATAAAAAAAATTATCTATACTACTGTATAAAGATGATTGGTGAATATGATATCCCTTTTTTATTTTCCTACAAAATCAAATATAATTCTCATGTACTTTGGAGTAAACGGAGCTAAATAGTAGTTTTCAATCACTTCAAATATAAAATAACTTCACAAAATAAAATATTTTTCTTTTCTCATGAATATTGAACTCATAATATTTGGATGAAATAATGACCTAATACCACTAACATCACCACTTTATTAATAACTAGCCTCTTCAACACACATTCCCACACATGCTCAAATGCATTTTTTTATTTTTTAGAAAATTAAAATAAAAATATTATTAGTAACTTTTAACATTAAATATTGTTAACATCAAGAATGAATTATAAATAGCATCATTGTATATATAAATACTAATGTGGAAACTAACATTTATAAAAATGGAGTTTTTTTAATGGAAATAAAATATATGAAGTAATGAAAATTAAAAAAAAAAACTCTAATGGAAAATTTGAAAGCCTTTTTAATTTACCATATGAAAGATGAAATTAATTTAACATAAAAATTGGCACAAAGTTCTTAATTTTTTTATATATAATAAAAATTTTTCCTGCCACTTATATATCTTTTAAATAACAATTTACTACGTGGTATCTTGATATTACTGAAACAATTTCCTTTCTAAAAATAGTAAATACTATTTTCCATTACGATGTTTGTACATGATATTAAATAAATAGAATATTTTCTCTATGTTAATATTTTATAATATAAATATGAGTAAACATATTCTTACAGAGAGCAGACGTTTTAATTTTCCTATGCTATCTCTGAAATTATAAGTTTTATCGTCAGCATGTAATTATACTTGCATATACTTGGGAAAGTAAACTACTTTCTATAATCTTAAGAAGCTTAGTGAGTTACTCCGAAGAATCAATAAATTCACTGTCATTTATTTAATCATCTTAGATATATTTTATTTTGTCTCATAAACAGTTATTCGATAACAAATATTATAATATAACCTAATCTAAACTATGCCTTTATTTTTTGGAATTAAGGATGGAAGCATGATTTTAAACCTATAGGCCGATTGCAATCTCGCCTAAACTAGCATATTTGCAAAATAGTATTGGTTTGGACTTGAATCCTAGTCCATCATAAAATATAGATCAAACATTGTTCAATCAACTTTTTACAACAGAAATGGTAAATAATTTAATATACATATGAAATACTGAATTTAAATTCAACACATGATAGAAGAAAAAATAATTCTAAACCAACATCAAGTTATATCACTAAATCACTGAAAATCGCGGTAAGGCGTGTTTATGAGAGCTAGCCATTGAATTCTAGGCAATATTATAATGTTGAATTTTGATCATTTGAATGAGAAATCAGAATACAATTCATTGTGTTCTAGGCTCCTTTTTTTTTGGAAAAAAATTATTTTTTAAAGAATATAATTATAAATTATTGAAATAGTAGAAAATATTCTACATTTTTAATATTAAACATAAGAAGTCCAGTAAAACATAATTTTTTAAAAAAAGAAGTTATTTTTCTCTATTATTATCATTTAAATATTATTTTTATAATATAATATAATATCATTTTTATAACATTATATAAAGTAATATATTATTCTTTTATTTATATAATAATAAATAAATTTTTTAATAGAAAATATCTTCCAAAAATCCAGTCGGAACCTTAGTTGATAGCAGAGGATTTTTAAGGAATAAATACTAATATTCGCTGGTACATGGACTAACAGATTGGAGAAAACCTGCGAAAATTTATATAGGAGCCACTCTGTAAGTCGAGGTTACGGCTTACGCTATATTTCTAAATTAGCTCAGATCAACTTTTCTTTTTAAGGAAAATTTTATGGTGTATTACTTATAAAATGATATATTGATATACTGTTAAATTTAATTATTAATATATTATTATACAATATATTCTGAAAAATTATCAATTTAATATGTGATTAAATTTTATAATATATTGATATATTACTATTAATAATATAGTGTAACTCCCCATTCGTTCTATTCAACCTACTTATGTATTTTACATAAATCCCATTTTAAGTTCGTCTATTTCCAACTATGACTAAAATTAATTGTTCGGATTCAGTCTAATATTCACAGAATAAATATAAATACAGAAAAATCAAATATAATGAAACAAAAATTGATTACGAGCAAAGTCAATTGATACATAAATTGTGGTTTTTTACTGTGCTAGTAAAAAAAAAAGATACACTTGTAAAAAATACATGATTTTACTTTTGAAAAACTCGTGTGTGTATATACATATATCTCTTTTACATTTTATATTTACCTTTTCCTTGGTGGAGTTTGTTCACAATATATATTAGAACTTTTTTTGGCTTTTTGTCTTGCCTGTTTCCTTCAACGAAAGAAAAATAGACGACTCAAAGGATTTGTTCGGTGTTATAATTTTTTTAGAATTGATTTCATTTCAATTCAATAAAAATTATTTTAATTGATTCACAAATAAATTTTATTATGTAAATGTTCTCTTAAAAATAATAATTTTAATTTATTTGTAAATAAATTTTTATTTGAAATGTATTGAAAATATATAAATTTTAATTAAAAAGCATATTTTAATTATACCATGATAAATACTATGTTAAAATGAAGTAAATGTTTTATACAATATGGTTTTAAGTCAAATAAAATAAATTATAGTAAAATTTTATTAAATTAAATAAATTTTCTAATCGTACAAATATAATTAAAAGAAAATTTATAAATAAAATAAAATCTTATTTTACTTAAAATCAAATACCATTTTAAAAAATATTTAAAAATTAAATAAAATTTTGTTATTAATGATGGCAGATAAAGAGAAAAAGTGTCAAACGGCACATACACAATATGCAAATTTCATTGTTTTGAATTGAAATAATAAACTCTTTTCTGGGATTGGAACTCCATTCACGCATGAAGCACATAATAACCGGCTATTTGGTTTGTAAAATCGATTTTACAAGTCCAAAAATGTTTAAAAGGAGTTTAAAATTTTCATATTTGATTTGTAATTATAAATAACTTATCTACTAATGCGCATACTATTAAAAATAATTTTAATTTAATATTCTGTTAAAATATTCATATGAAAAATAAATATTATGCATTTCCATTTTCTAACAAAGAAATATTTAGTCATATATAAAAAACTATGCTGATTATCCTTTTATTAACGTCAAATTAATTCAAATCAGCATTGCCTGCCATTATTAATTACTGTTCAAGTAATAATTGCCTTCGTTGATTAAGTTTCGTACCGGTTAAGTTTCAACATATTTTCTCTCTCCCAATTTGTTTTTACTCCACTTTTCCTCCTTCCTTTACTGTCATGGAAGGGAAGGAACAATTATCATTAATTATTCTTTTTGAATGTTATATTTTTGAGTATTCATTTATTATAGAATAGTTAATTTGAGTCTCAAATTTTATTAAGTGTTACTGATTTCATAAGTCTTTCATAATTATATATTGATGCTCTCTTATATTGATTTCGTGATTTTTAAAATAAAATAATATTCTGATGTTAATAAACTAATCACATTAAATTGATTTGTTGTAGAATTGTAATAATAAGAAAATTTTCATTAAAATTTGATATAAAAGTCATACATTTTTATATTAATTAAATATTATAATTTTAATATAAAAATTATTACAAATGTATATATTTTATTTATAATAAATATATAAAAATTATAAGACAATCATTCAAAATCGCACAATCAAAAGATTTCAAAAAGTTTCTATTTTTTATATAAAAATTATAATTTTGTAAAAAAAACTATAAAAGTATATGAAAAGTTCTTCCAAAAAAAAAAACTCACAACAGTTCATATACGATTTTCATTATATATTGAAGCATAACTTTTTTCCGTACGTCATTTTGTTTTTAGATCTTTCCCTGAAGGTCCTTGCGCGTGTACACGGTAGATCAATTCTCATATGCCATTTTCATCATTGGAACAAGCGCATACAGATTATTTTGACGGTAAATCATAAGTTTACAAGAGCTTTATGTCAAAACTTATTTTGTAAATAGCATATTTATATAATAATTTATTTGTTTAAATGTCATGATAAGTTTAAATTGGTTCTGAATGTGTTATTTTATAAAACTAATTGTAAATGATTACCTCGTATGTTGTGAATAATAAAATCAAAATAATAATATTTTGAAATTAATTCAAGTAATTTCATCATTTAATCAAGATAATTTGAAATAATAAAAATTTACTATTTAATGTATTTAGTATTTTAAATTCTGTGTTTCAATTTTAAAAATTTAAGTGTTATCAAACACAATTTCAATTTGAATTTAATTATTTAAAATAGTTTATTAATTAGTGATTTATTGTGTTATATTTTTATTGTTATTGACTTGATTCTTTTTTTTTGTTAATATAAGTAGTAATTAATGGGCTTAGACATATTGCAAAATTATTTAACTAACATAGAAGTATAAAAATAAAATTTAAGATATAGATTTCAAGAGTTTATTACACATTATTAAAATAAAAAGAGTAAATTATATTGAACTTCCCTATACTTGACCTAAATTACACAGATCCCCCTTGCACTTTCAAATTATACTCATTGCTCCTTATTAATTGAACTATTAAGAATATTCTTGAATAATTCTCGTATTTTAATGTTATTTTTATCTCAGTACTTCTTATTTATTGAAAGACAATAATGCCTTAACATAAGAGCATTGAGTTCATTTGTGTTGTACAAACCTTAGCACTCTTTACTGAGTCCTAGATGTCCTTCCATTGTTGTAAAAAAGAGTGAATTTGAGCAATCAACACGGGGCTTTAGGTTTGAGAGGTAAGCATTTGTATGAATGGGTTTCATTTGCAAATGATTTGTGTGATTGAATTGTGCGATTCATTCATTCATGACCTAGTTTGTATAATTGGGTTTGTGCGATTGGATTGTGTTATTTTTTCCTCTGTGTGTTCAAATAGGTAGTAGGCATTGGTATGTATCTATGACAAAAATATGGAATTTTGTAATTTAAAGTTCCTTTAATATTGCTTCCTCTATAAATGCTATTTTTTTTTAATCAATAATGGACTTGTGATTTGGTTTGTGTGATTTGTTATAAACATGAGTATCGATAACTTGGAAATTCCTTGTTGTTACTACCAAATTGTTTAGTATTGTTAATTTTAGTGAAACAAAAATTCGCATATGGAGGAATTTTACTTGTTAGTACATCATAAATTCAATGACTTGCATCTGATTAGGTAATTGTTGAGGTAATAGCTTACCACAGTAATGATTAGTAGTTGGTTTAGGAGGATGATAAAGCACATTGGGACTGAGACACAGCCCAGACTCCTACAAGAAACAATAATGGGGAATTTTCTGCAATGAGCAAAAGCTTGATGGAGTAATGTCGTCTTATCCAACAATCACTCAACATTTATTAATTAGAATGACAATTATGTGCTATAGTGTTTGCTAAGTATGGTAGTCATAAAAAGTGTTTTAAGTTTCTAATGTACTCATAATTAATCCTATCTCACATTCCAAGCTCTCAAATGTAACTAATGAAAACCCTTCCTTTATATCATAAATAGTCTAAATAGAGCTATACCTTAAAATTAAGTCTAATTTTACATCCTAATCATACAAAAACCAAAAAGACACTTAGTCGAACATAACACCCAAACCCAGTCAATTCCAATCACCTTTAGTAATATGCATCATACCCAAAATGACTTACCTCAATCGCATTAATCAAATAACAAAAGCAATAGTGATGAAGCACTCATTAATGACGACTATGTGGAGGCAATGGAGAATGACATCCTCTATATTAAGTCAGACAGTAAATATGAAGATTAAGGTGACATACTTATATATTCAATGAGGTTAGGGTCGCATTATTTAATACTTATGTAAATTCTTCACAAACTCTCTAATTTTAGCTTTTTTTCTAACAAATTTTCTTTTTGTTTATTAAAACCATGGTTTGTGTTACAAGCTGGAAGTTATGATAGTTTGGTAGGCAAATGTGCTCGAATTAAGATGAAACTTGATGGAAAAATCTAGTATGTTGTAGTGGTCCTATCGCTAAAATTTGAGATCAATCCGACTAATATACTATTTTCCTGATTTTCTCAAGTTTAAGGATATTTTAGTTATTTCGGATGGTTCGAGAATTCAAAGGAGTTCGATAAGTCTATATTTTTTATCCTTGCATTTTTTTATGTTTATGTTGATTGTTTTTCAAGTGAAATGGATATCTAAAGCATGGCAAAAAGGGCTTATAACAATTAAAAAAAGTATGTCATTTCCTCACTTGACACTTTTTATTCAAAATGCTCTTTAAAGAGATAGAGTGTTCTAAGGGGTGCCTGGACACTGAGTTAAGGATGGGAGTGTCTTAGCTTATGGCTATTCCTCTGCACACTTAAAATTATGGAATGAGACATAAATCAAGCAAATGGAGTATCCCTCTCCTTATTAAAATATCCCTTTCATCCTATACTGCCCAGAGGCTTTATGTGTGGAAGGACTTTACGGTGTAGCATATATGAGTACTTTGGTGACATACAATATTTGCTTAGTGACATATTATACATGGGATTTATTATATAGATGATAATTTTTTAATATCATGTTATCTTTACCAAGAGTGCGTTTTAAGGGAAAAGGTTGGCATGTTCGCCAAAAGTGATTGACATGTTGTGTATAGTTTTAGCTAAAGAGCTATTGGCCTGTGACATTTGGTAGATCTGCATAGCCTTTAATATTTTAGGGATTGTCTTGTTATCAACTAACACTACAAAAATGTATGCCATTTAGGGCAGTATTTCCCATGGACTTCCTATGATTTTCCCATGGATTTCATAATTTCCTACCAATTTATCATGGATTAAAAAATAATGGGAAATAGGGGCATGGAAAAACTCTTTCCCACAATAATTTGCCATAATTTTCATATGGAATTTCCCACTATAATTTCACATGGATTTCATGAAGAATTTCCAACTAATATTCCCTACGAATTTTCATGCAAAATTTCCTACGAATTTCCCTTGATCATCTTATCTATGAATATATATTTTTTTAAAAATCATAATTAAAAAAATTATCCATGGAAAATCTATGGGAAATATTTTGTCAAAAATCATTATAGTTAGCAAAGGAAAGTAAGTTTTGAAAATATAAACAAATCTTGTATGATGGTAAATGCATGCAAAAAATTTTCCCATAATTTTACTACGAGAGAGGTGTGAGAAATTCACAATGTTAAAAAAGAAGTAATTTTTGAAAAATTGATAAATTCAAAGTTCGAAAGTTCTTCCTGAGTAAAATTGATTGAATGTTTGATATTCTAGATTCAAATTTCATTAACAAATCTAATAACATTCGTATATGAATAACAATAGATTCTAGATGAAGTAAATATCAACTTCAGATATCAAATCATTTATACAAATATTAGGTAATTACATTAATAGTCAATTAAATGAATTAACTGTTAGCTGATGGCTAATTGTATTAATTAATTTAACGAGCTGATAGCATTAATTATTTATATAAAGATATATGGTAAAATTAACTATTTATTGTTAGTTATTTATATGTAAAATAACATGTAAGGACATATGTATATTTTATGATTTATTTGAATATTTTTTTATTTTAATAATATTTTAGATTATAGTATATTATTTATTATATTAAATTTTTTAAAATTTATGTTATTATAATTTATTATACTTATTTAATTTTTAAAAAATGAATAATTATAATTTTTTAATGAAAAATATTTGAAATATTTTAGTAGATACAATAATTATTAAGTTTATTTTATAATTATTTTTAATAATAAATTTAAAAGTTATATGTTTATCATCAAAAATATTAATGAATTACTCATTTTAAGTATAAAAATATATCTTCCACAAATAATATAATATTATTGTTTCTTTTTTTATCCTAATATTTATTGTTCTTTAATTCAAAAGATATGAATTGACAAAAGATTAATATTTTCTTAATACATTTTCTATTATTTAGTATGAAATGACACATATATTCTCTTTCTTTTTTTAATTTGTTAGAAAAGATATGATTATATTCATATAATTTTTTATTATTATGTAAATATTTTAGTATAATTTATTATACTTATTTAGTTTTTATTTGAAAAATAATTACTTATAATTTATTATATATATTAGATTTTTAAGAAATAAATAAATAAAATTTAGTGTTTTATTATTTATCAAATATGGAAATGAAAGAAAATTATAATTATGGGTAAGAATATTTTATTCTTAAACAAAATACAAATTAGTTATTTCAAAAAATTACTATTCTTAACTTTTTCAAAATAACTATTTGAGAGCTAATACCCTAACTAAAATAGATATTTGTCAAACACTTAAAATCAATTAATTAACTTGATCAAATATTTAAAGAAATTCAAATCAATTAAAAATCCATCAAGAAGATATTTGTTAAATACCCTCATAAAGTATTCAGTGACTAGGGAGTACACCCCGAACAAGACTTCATTAAAAATATTATAGTTTTCAACATCAAATTAAAGATAAATTCTATGGTGTTTATTGTTTGGTCACAGAACGCAATAAACGAATATTAAATAAAATTAGTAAATTGACGTGAAAACCAGAAACTAAAGGAAAAATCTAGAGAACTAACAGCAGTTCATCACAAATTCACATAGATCAAGCAAAGATAAAATCTAGAGTCACGAAGGCAAAAGCTGAATATTTCGCAAGTGTGAACCAAGATTTTCATGATGCATATGTATGATACCAAAGGGTATCATTAAGAAAAAAACAAAGTCCCTTAAGAATAGGTTAGTGAATTTTAAGGAAAGGTATCATTAAGAAAAAATAAGTTACTTAAAATAGATTAATGCATGGATTTTAAGGAGGGATTATGCCTAAGTGTATCTCAAAATCAACCAAGCAATCCGGATTACTAAAATGTTAGACAGCGACAGAACCTAGTGAAGAGTCCTGCTACTAGCCCAAAATTTTTTTTTTTTCCATTCCTCTTGGTAGAGTGATGAGTAATTGATTATTAATAATAAATTTTTAATTAATTATTTAATTATAACTTATGTCAGTAATATTTTTCATAAGCAATTATACACAGTTTATTCTTTTTTGAATTGAGTGGTATATAGAAAGATATATTTTTAGTATTAATTTACTGAAAATAGCAGTAAATATATATAGAGTGAAAATAAAGTTTCTCTTGTTATATTATATATTGTGAGAATAAGGATAATAAAGAGAAAAAGAAGAAGAAGAAGAAGAAGAAGATTGAGATTAATATGAATATAATATAAATTTTAATGTCTTTCTTTTATGCACCTGATTAAAATAAAAGCGATTTTAAGAAGCTTTAAATTTAATTTGATAATTAATTATTAAAAGATTTTAAAAGTGTAATAGAAATAATCAATTATTAAATTTATAAATAATTATCGAGAATTCTGTTACCATACCAAGTAAGCATTGAGATCTCATTACTCTATGTTACTTAATTTTCCAGTTATTTATGCTGAGCTACCGATATTTGCTTTTTCCTAGTTTAAGAAGTCCGAAGGAGAACTCTTTTAAAAAAAATAAAAAATAAAAGTAAATCTGATCTTTTATTTTATCTTTTTCTGAAAAATACACATTTTATGAGAAAAAAGAGTTGTTAGCATGTACAATACAATATAAAATAAAATGGGTCACAACGACTTCCCTTTTACTCGAGAAATATTATAAGAAAATCAATTTCAGTTTATGAGAATATAAACAGCAGTGTTGACTTAATTTTAATGTAATTTGAATTTATCCCTTTTCCAATATTATGTCCGTTTCTCTTATTTTGAATTGGAACTCAAATAATAAAGAGAACTTTGAACCTTTAAGACATGAACTGAATTTAAATTATTATTTGACTTAATTTTCAATTAAAAATTATTATTAATAATCAATTACACATTTCCAGCGAGAGAGAACGAAGGAGTTTTGGAAAGGGAAAACTGGATGGTCCAAGAGGGAGACTACGAAGCCTGGATACTTCGTATTAGATTTCCATGCTTGATGATACTTAGCCATATATATCAAATAAGAATCCTGAATTTTTATATAGTTTTTTAAACTTCGACTTTAAATCTTTGGAATTTATTTAGTATCTTTACCAATTAACTTCAATTTTATACTTGGTCTACTATTTTTTCAAAGAAGTTTTTGTTAAAAAAATACAAATAAAAAATTTTTTTGTTAAAATTTCAAATTCAATTGGATATAAATATATCATTAAATTAATTTTTTATTTTTAAAATTGAATTAATTTGATCCATCATTCCCTTATAAAAATGCTTTTTGGTTTGAAGAATAAATTAGAAATGTAACATAAATATAAAAAGGAAATTTAATTAAAAAGTTTATGTGATATTTAAACATGATAAAAAAACATAAAAATAAATTATGGATTGTTTCATTTCTAATAAAATAAAATTAAGAATTTAAACTATCATTTTATCATACAATTATTCTACAAAAGGAAGTAAAAAAATATTTTGACTATATAATATAAATTTATAAATAATATTTTTATAATTATACTTTAAAATTTTAATTACAAAATTTTTAAAAACTTATCTAAAATCAACAAATGTATCTTAATACATTTTTTAACAGTTAAATTCAAAGTAGATACACACACGGACACAGATATATATATATATATATATATATAATTTCTTATATAATTAATTTATATTCTCATTGAAATTGTAACCATTAATTGATTTGGGTAATCTGTCTATATTTAAATTTCTTAAGAAATCATAATACTTTAAATGATGTATAATGTCTTTATATAATTCTAATATGGAAAAGAAATCAAAATTATTTCAAAAATTATCTTATCTATAATATATGTACAAATCACTACAGCAAAAAGACTTTTAGCGGCGACATTTGTCGTCGCTAAAAAGTTCTCAATCATCGCAAAAGAAAAAGTCGTCGTTAAAAATGTCGTCGGCGTAGGTCCGTACGTGAAAAGGTGCTAAAAGCCAAACCTTTTGCGACGACTTTGTCGTTGCAAAAAATAATTTTAAAATTCAAAAAAAATTGAATTTTGATTTTTAGCGGCGACAATAGTCGTCGCTATAGACTAAAAGTCGTCGCTGAAAGTTCATCCTTCAGCGACGACAATTGTCGTTGCTGAAGGCCGAACTTTCAGCGACGACTTTTAGTCTATAGCGACGACTATTGTCGCCGCTAAAAGTTTTTTGAATTTTTTTTTAAATTTTAAAATCAAATTGTCGTATATTTCAAATGATATATTCTTTATTTTAATTAACTTGACTCGTTTAATAATTTTAAAAAAACTTAATTTAATATAAATTATACAATTATAATATATCAATAGTATTATTAATAATATCTAACAATTTGATCCAACATAAAAAATTAATACTCATAAAGCAATGGTAAAAATAATTTTTATATGAATAAACTAATATATATACATCATCTATGTAAATGTGCACATATAAAAAATATAAAATACATAAACAAAATATACTATGGGGAAGTAGGGAGGTGCAAATATCACAGTGCACCATGATCGTCGTCGTCGTCGTCATCATCATCATCATCATCCTGACTACGAGGATGATGAAATGACGGTGGTGGCTGAGCGGTAGGTGGAGGCGCAAATCTACTCGGCCCAGCGGTGTAGCAGCAGCAAATGGAGGCGGCGGTAAGATGATACCCTGCTGTCTGAGGAGCGAAGTCATCTCAGTAAGATAACTCCCAAACTGCTGCTGCATCTGCTGCTGCTGCTGCATCATCTCCTGCTGATGTGTAATCTGCTACTGCTGCTCCTGAATCAATCGTTGGCTCTGCTCAACCTGCTCCCGACTCTGGTGTAACTGCTCCTGCAACTCACCGACCTGAGATACGGACTGTGAGCTCGTCGCCGTACTAGAAGTCCCCATCGAACGATAAGTCTGACCAGCAAGTACACGCCCTACAGCCTTCCTGTACCCTCGACGAGTGCCAAGCACCTCATCGGCGATGGCAGCCTCATCTAACTGTACAGGAGTCGTAGGCAAGCTAGTGGATGATACACTAGACTGTACATGCTGAGTCATGAGCTCAGTCATCCTCGCCTTAAATTATTAAAAAAAGTAATAAGAAATCTATCTTAGAAGATATATTTGTAAAATTTTATTTAAAATATGAAATCCAAATAACTTACATGTTGCCCCTGAGGGATCGGATGCACCCACTCCCCCGACCTGTATGTGTGTCGGTCCCTAAAGTTATCGGGCACCGACTGCAACTCACCAGTATCTATGTTTCTCTGTTCAATTTTTGTAACAGAAAGAAAGGATGAAGGGTAGTAATGCTATTTAACAAATGGATATATTTAAAAAAGATACAAAAAATTTAAATTACCTTTCAAAGCGATGTGCAGCAATAGACTTTGACCCATGCCGGTCATTCACGACCTTCTGTGCTCTATTATTTGTATTTCTTGCAGATAACTCCTGCAAATTAAGAGAAAAAAGTTAAATTTTTATGTTCACAATTTACTAATTATGAAATACTGACATAATATCATAAAATATCATACTTACCCTGTACTCGTCACTGTCAAAGAAGTCCACACACCTCTGCCATGTCTGCGGTGAGACAGATCGATGCACACAACGTCGAGCTCGATCCAAGTCATACTCCTGGTATCGATCACCTCCATGCTCTAAGAAATGCTTATTCAACCTGTACTTCCAATCTCTGTACAGGTCGGCAGCAGTCCGCATCAAACCAGAGAGCGCTCTATCCCGATCACCCTCAGAGATGCCCTGGAACTCGAAATGGGACTGCATTAAAAGACATTTAATAAATTTATGAGTAATATATTTAGAAATTTCAATCTCAAAGACATTAATTCAAAAGGAAATGGATACTTACGCAAACCTCCTGCACAACTCTATCTCGAATCTCCTGAGGTACAGCCCGCCATGACTTATAATAGGGCGGCACGTGGGCGCGGATCATGCTGCCAATATCACGAGGGAGATGACTGGCATTCTCACCAATCGCATGCCATGTACCAGTCGTATCAAACTGTATAGGCACCGGTCTGCCTCCACCCCTGCCTATCTTCTCGTGCAGTCTTAGGGACCTATTCGGTCCCCTCTTTTAGCAGGTGCTACTTCATTTAATAAAGAAAAATATTAACAAAATAAACATAATATTTAATCAAGCTTAGGTATGCACAATTAATAACAAATACCTGAGCCCTCACACTGAGATGGAATATGGGTGGGTCGCTCTGGTGGGTCGCCTCCAGCGTCACCTCCGTGGTATCGTGCCTCAACATCCGCCATAACTAAAATAATACACATTATATAAGTAATTAAAAAGAATTCAATGTTCGGTTGAATGATAAAATGGTTCAACTTTTTACAATCACATTTATTATTTTAATAATCATGCTTACACACTTATGAGTTGTGGTTCGAATATGTTATTTTATCCCTAGTCAGAATCAGTGTCGATGAACCTAACAGACTCATGGTCATCAGATTCTCCTTCATTATCAGATTGTGTGAGCTCCTCATCCATATAATCATCAATTGTTTCGTCTTCAAGGCTCTCATCATCATTGATGAAGGTGTCTTCTCCATGAGCACCAGGTCCAACATTTCTGTACGTTGGAATGATTGAAGGACTATTTCTTTCATTACCTAGATGTACTAGATCGAAATCTCCCAGATCAACTGTGAGGTTGAAGCTGGACGAGTTACTATCCTGCAGAAATAACAGGTCTTGTGCATTATCTCCATCACTGGGTAGATCCCATATATCGCGATGCACCATATTATGGACGACCCTCCAATTTGGTCCATGAAGGAGATCCTCAGTGTAAAACACTTGTTTTGCTTGAGTAGCAAGTATGTAAGGATCATCCTTGTACCATTGTCCATTGATGGAGATACTTGTGATATTCTTGTCAGTATAAAGTTTCTTCTTTATAGGATCAGTGTCATACCACTTGCATTTAAATAAAGTCACATTGTACTTATTTAAATAAGTCAACTCAATTATTTCTTCCAGTACACCATAAAACATGTTACCATCAATCCCCGGAACAGAAATGCCACTATTTTGAGTTTTATGCTTCTCATCTCGAGCGTTGGCTACAAAGCGTACTCCATTCACAATACCGCAGAGTATACCATGTTAGTGAAACTGGGACCAGATGCTAATGATAGTAACTCTTCGGTGGCCTCTGGGGAACCGTTCCTATGTAAATAGTACATCTACAAAAGTAACAATTATTTCAGGAATTAAATTAAAATATCAACAAGAGAAATGAACAATATTTAAGATATCTGTTCAATGGATTTGGGAAAAAAAAAATCCTTACCTTCGAGTAAAACCACGAGGGGAATTTGGTTCTCTGTAAGTTATCAATATCTTCAGCACCACTTCGTTCGAGTTCCAAACGATGCTCACTGTAGAACATAACAATCTTAGTCTATCATAATCACAAAAGGGAGAACAACACAACTGAAGTTTAAGATACTCACTGGAGATATTTTTCAATCTCAGTACAATTATTCAAGATGTACCATACTGCAATATCCCGATCCCTCCTATCGAAATGAGAAATAGTCTTCTTCCCTATCGGTCGACATTGGGACCGGAACACCGACAATGTCCTTCTTGTTTGACTAGGTGTTACATCTTGATTTCTATCAGAGCGGTTGAATCTAGTTTCCACTCCTTCCAAATACATGGAGAAAAATGTTAGTGCCTCATCAACAATATATCCTTCAATTGAACCCTCCGGTCGAGCACGATTCGAACATAATCCTTTAACTTTTTTATATACCTCTCATATGGGTACATCCACCGAAAATGAACGGGTCCTCCTTCCAATGCTTCGTCTGGCAGATGCATCACTAAGTGAACCATTATGTCAAAAAATGCTGGGGGGTATATCCTCTCAAGCTTGCACAAAATTATGATAATGTCTTGTTTGGCTTGCAGAATATCCTCCCTGTTGAGAGTTCTAGCACATATTTGACTAAAGAAATTGCATAACTCGATAAGTGGATACGATAATTCCTTTGGCAAAAAAGCCCGGACACCTGGTCCTAACAGTCTTTGCATAATAACATGACAATCATGTGATTTCAACCCCTTTAACTTCAGGTCACGATCTGTGACATTCTTACTAAGACTCCCAGCAAAGCCATCTGGAAATTTCACATTCTTTATATACTGGCAAAATCGTTTCCGCTCCTCTTGGTTAAGCGTATATCCAGCATGTGGCTTGAAAAGTTGACCCCTCTGCTCATACAGATGCAAGTTAGGCCTTATCTTCATGTCTGCCAAATCTCGTCTTGCATTGTCTGTATCCTTTGTTTTGTGCTCAATCTCCAATAATGTACCCAAGATGCTATCACATACATTTTTCTCAACATGCATGACATCAATATTATGCCTTAAGTTCAATGTTGGCCAATAAGGAAGATTAAAAAATATACTTCTCTTGCTCCAATTAAGTTCGTCGGCACCTCTCTTTCGCTTTACACCACCAAATTCAGCATGTTTTCCCGGAAGTCTCTGTGGAACTTTGGCCAACTGTTCCATGATAACATTATTAGTAAGAGGCCGAGGAGGGGGTCTCCTCTCCGACCTTCCGTTGAATTCCTTCCTATTTCTCCATGTGTGACTTCTTGGAAGCCAACGACGATGACCAATGTAAGCTATTTTTCCTCTAACTCGAATCGACGGAGTATCCGAATTACATGTAGGACATGCTTTGTATCCTTGCCCGCTCCACCCGGATAGACTACTTCGAGCAGGAAAATCATTAATAGTCCAGAGCAATGCTGCCCGCATATTGAACACCGTATTTGTATTTGCATCTCGAGTTTCAACTCCTCTCTCCCAGAGATCCCTCAACTCTTCTACGACCGGCTGTAAGAACACATCGATATCTTTACCTGGCGATTGCGGCCCTGGGATTAATAGGGTCAACATGAAGAAAGATTGGTTCATGCATATCCATGGTGGCAAGTTGTAAGTAGTTATAACCACTGGCCACATGCTATAAGATAGGTTCCTATCACCAAAAGGATTAAATCCATCTGCACTTAAACCCAACCTGACGTTTCGTGGGTCAGCGGAGAAATTAGGATACCTCTTATCGAACTCCTGCCAAGCTTTTCCATCCACGGGATGTCGCATTACCCCCTCTTCTTTTGATTTTCCAGTGTGATGCCATATCATGTTTTTTGCAGTATGTCTCGACCGATACAGACGCTGTAGTCGAGGAGTTAAAGGAAAATATCGAACCACTTTTTGGGGCACCTTCTTCCTTTTGTAGTTTTATTTACCCATCGACTCTCCCCACAAATTGGACAATTATCTTTAGAAGCATGATCTTTCCAAAAAAGTGCGCAATCATGTTTGCATACATGGATTGATTCATACCCCAACCCCAACTTGTTGAGCCATTTCCTTGCACCATAGTACGATTCAGGCAATTTATTATCGTTTGGAAGTGCCTCTTTTAATAATCGAAGAAGAGCATCAAATGACTTGTTTGTCCACTTATGCAGAACCTTCAAATGCATAAGTTTCACCAAGAAGTTCAATGCTGAAAATGCTGTGCAACCTGGATACAACTCTGTTTCTACTTGCTCGAACAGGTTATCACAATTACTATATTTTGTTCCAATGTCTTCGTCAGCCGCATTCTCACCCCTGTACTCGTCATTGTGAAAATCAACTTCAGTTGCCTCAGGGCCAATGAAATCATGTATAATATCTGCCAGCTCATCTCTATTGTTAGGGGATATCTCACTAGTTCCTCTAGAAGTCGAAACATCTACTTCACCATGGTGTACCCAATTTATGTATAATGGATGAAATCCATTATCTATAATGTGCGCCTCCAATGTTAGTAATGTCTGGAATATTAAATTCACACACTTTTTGCATGGACATCTTACCATACCCCTTTCGTCGGCAAAGTTTTTGGCTCTTTCAACAAATCTTACTGCACCATTCCAATACTCATCTGACAATCGATTTGGTAGGTGTATCCAACTTTTATCGACAGACATTGTATCACTGAACAGGAAGGAAATTGCTTTAGGTGAAATAAAGTATGTTGATTAATATTTGACAGTCACCCTAAATGCACCATATCACTCCAATTTTGAAGGGTAGGATCCTATCCCATTCGAGATATTTCTATAGTTATTATTTTTTTCAATTTATCCACGCTCATCGACTGACTCGTGCAGAAATTTCGGCAGCATCTCCCTATGGTTCTCCAAGTGCCTAAACTATACACTTGTATAGTTTATACCCGGAGAACAGTTAGGATGCTAAGATATTTCCACAATATCAAACAAGAGCCAGATAAATTGTTAATAATAACTACATGATAATATCCCAAACTGTCCAACTTTTCAGGACAATTCAAGGGTTGACTGATGTTCGGAAAACAATCAACCCTTGAACGGGTCTAAGCTTAACATTTAAATAAATGTAGTTCTAATTTAAATTATTGTAAAAATATATTTACAATAATTTAAATTAACGATACAACAATTTATAAGTATCGTTGTTTAAGTGTCAGTACTGTTATTTACGTAACCTACTTTACTATTTTGATGCGGTACACAATTCAGCTTCTTTAAATATATGTCTATACTATGAATACAGACTTTCTAGTTGTAAATTTAAGTAAGTTTGATTTTATAAAATGTATATTATTTATAACCTGCACAATTCAACTTCTTTATTTAAGTAAATGTAGTTTTATCCAAGAGGGGTGTGATTTTCAGGTGAACTTCCTAATGTTTTGAAATTTTTAATTTTTATGAGACGTAAATATCATAAAAATTAAAATGTTAGGGTTTCATTTTTATGTAGTCTCTAGTTTAATTGAATTTTTCTTAGTATGTGGGGTAAATAATAGAATTTGAATTGTTAAGTTTCAATCTCAATTAAAAAATAGACTATATTACTGTAATCTCTTACTGAACCTAAGATAGATTTATATATTTATTATAATTATCTATCTTACATTATTTCATTGAATCTAATAAGTTTGAAGTTTCTAAATTGCATCACAAATTTTACATTTTGTGAATAAATTATCATAACTATTTTATCTCACATTAGTCTAAATGAATAATATACACATATATTGTATACTTCAAAATTATAAATTGAAGGATGCATAATAATAATCAAATTTATATTTATAAAATTAATGCTAAGTTAAATTTACATAAATAAATTTAAAATTTACAACATACAAAATTAAATAATACAAAATTTTGTATTAAATTAAACACACTATCAATTCTATTAATTCAAATTAAACATATTACCAATTCTATTAATTCAAATTAAACATACTATCAATTCTATTTATTAAACCCTAAACTATTTAGTAAATTAAATATATTAGTACACAAAAAAAATTTAATTTTTTATTTACGTACCTCAATGGCAAAAATCTACTGATCAACTCTGAATACTCCTCGCAAACTACGCCAAGTACTAATAATAACTAACAAATTAAAAAATACAACATACAAAATTAATACATATTAATATATATAAAAAAAAAAAATATACTAAAATTAGAAAAAACTAAAATAGAGAGAAAGTTTAGAAGCTTACTTGATTTCCAGAAACTTCAAACGCACAAATGAGAAGGAGGAGGCGTCACCGTGAATTTATAGGCGCTGGCTTTCAGACGACATAAAAAATTCGGTCGTCGTTGAAGCTTTTAGCGACGACTGAGTTTTTCTTCAGCGACAACATTGTCGTCGCTGAAAGTCCAGGTTTCACCGACGACAATGTCGTCGCTAAAGGCTGGAATTGTCATCGCTGAAAATTGGAGGACTTTTCACCCACAGCTGAGTCGTCGCTAATGCATCAACCTTCAGCGACGACAAAGTCGTCGCTGAAAATTGGAACCTTCAGCGACGACATAGTCGTCGCTGATGGGTGAAATTTTGATCGTAAAATTTGTAGGGCTTCAGCGACGACAGAGTCGTCGCTGATGGGTAACCCTTCAGCGACGACAATATCGTCGCTGAAAGTGAATTTCTTCCCGCCCTCCCGTAAGCTTTGCCGCTGAAATTTTTTTGGGCTTTTAGCAACGACTTGTCGTCGCTAAAAGCCTAAATCTTCCCGCTCTCATTTCGCTTTCCCTCTAAAAAGTTTCGCATTTTTTACCGACGACTCTGTCGTCGGAGATACTTTTAGCGACGACCGAAATTTTGTCATCGCTAAAAGGGTCGTCGTTATTGCTGCTTTTTGTTATAGTGAATCTTAATAATTAGATCTATGATTAAAAAAATTTAAATAATATTAACAATTCATTCCTTTGATTTTACCTTGATTAAAATAACAAATTTTATTTTATTTTGATTCACTGAAAATTTAAATTAGATTTTTGATATATATATATATATAATTTCTTATATAATTAATTTATATTCTCATTGAAATTGTAACCATTAATTGATTTGGGTAATCTGTCTATATTTAAATTTCTTAAGAAATCATAATACTTTAAATGATGTATAATGTCTTTATATAATTCTAATATGGAAAAGAAATCAAAATTATTTCAAAAATTATCTTATCTATAATATATGTACAAATCTTAATAATTAGATCTATGATTAAAAAAATTTAAATAATATTAACAATTCATTCCTTTGATTTTACCTTGATTAAAATAACAAATTTTATTTTATTTTGATTCACTGAAAATTTAAATTAGATTTTTGCAGTGAAACAGTAATACTTTTATTAATTCTAATTTAAATTTAAAATTAATTTTAAAATACTTTATACTATATATAACTTTTAAAATTTATGGTTCACATACGAAACAGCATGAAGGGCTTGCTAAATTAGCAAATAAAATAACCTCTAGTTGGTATAAATATGAAATTACCATCCTTTGCCCTTGCACCAATGCGAAAAATCTAATGAACTATAAATTCAGCTTAGCACATTGATATATACTGTAATATAACTATATAATTAACTTCAATTGTATTTTTAATGTAAACTATATAAAACTATTGGGCGAATGAGAAATAAATCTAAGTTCCAATAATGCTTTTTAATTTTTTTTTTGACATTTCTGTGTTTACAAGAACTAAAATAGCTGGTTAATTGAAAGTAAAGCATCACAAACAAGCATATTTTGGGGGAAAATAATTTTGCCTTTTAACTAAAAAAATTATTTTTATAAATCACTCTCCTTTATATATAATCTCCGTTATTTTGCACATTCTCTAGTAATTAGCACATTCAATTATAAATTTGTGAAATAATGAATGTGGGTGATGAAGCTGAATGTAATACGACTGTTATCAAACTTGGCATATAAATTATTGAGCTAGTAAGACATAAAACTCGGCTATGTTTCTAAAATTGAATTGCTACATGTTATAAGGATGTATGTAAAACAAATTACGAGTACATCTGTTGCAATATAACATTATATTTGTTGTACAGATCGAATCAGCACGTTCCCCTCATAAATTTTACGAATTTCTACTTTAATCGTTCAACTCTTCTTATTTAATTTGCAAATAAATGGGTTCATTTGTAATTTTTTTATTTTAAAATATTTTAAAGTATTATGTATTTTTTATAAATAAATTATGATATTTTTAATATTTATATATATTAAAAAATCATGTATATATAAATAAATCATAAATGATAAAACACAAAAAAAATTATTTATGAATAATTTATAATATAATCCTACAAAATTAAAAATAAGAAAGGAAAGTATGATTTTATTCGAATTTATATAAAAATTAAAAATAAGAAAATTACATGTTAACCCGACTCCTTCCTAAGTTAGTATATACGAATAAATCAAATGAAATTTTGCTCACATTTAAACGGAATTCTAATTTATTAGCCCAAATTCATGACATCGATGGAATAACAATAAAAATGGAAGCAGACACTTCTCACTGACAAAATCCAGCTGTGAAGGGATCTATTGCTTGCTTATTGAATGCTGTCAACCTGTTTAATAAAAGGAGAAAAAAATATATATATTAGGCGACACCATTTTCTGAAAATTATACAAAGTAAATTTTAGGGAGAAAGATCCATTTAAAGCTAAATATACAAATATGACCATTGAACAAAAAGGAGAAACAAAGAGCGAGACATAATGCTCAACCTTGTTATCAGTTCAACCAGATTTTTAGGAGCACTTGTTGCAGCAAAAGCTAATTGGATAATCCAGAAGTAAAAGCATCCAGACCATCAGTGATCTGGTAAGTGATGCTTCTCAAGGCATCTCATTTGTATCCAACAATATTTCAGAATATGGAGATTAAAATTTGATCTTAAAAATTCAATGGTAACTCTATTATATTGGGCCCAAAGTTTTCTCCCTCACGAGTGTTCGGAAGCATATTCATATTCATCGATGATTCTCTTTCTGTTCTTTGTTTCGGGTAGGATTTACCCAGTGGGGCAGGCAGCTGTTGCACATATCGCTGCATGTGCAATCAAAGAGATTGGTCAAGGACAGAGCATTTCTTGAAGTGTCTCCTGTTGAAAGCTAAAAAATGTGGGGTAGATTTGAAATAAGTTCTATTTGGGTGCAAGAAGCCAAATTTGGCTTCCGTTTCAAGATAAGTCTCTAGGGTCTATATTAGACTCTTGAACAGCGTGAAAGTTTTAATATATATATATATATTTAGCCCTGTGAATTGAGAGTTTCGAGAGCCTAAAAATCACACATAGGGTTCTGTGCTTATGAAAGGGAATTTCTAAAAGAAACAGAAGGCTCTTGGTGTGCAACGTGTAGAAGCCATGAGTTTCTCCCTGGTCGCATGGGATGACAACATGGAGAGAAAGAAGAGTTTGTTCCTGTTCTATCAAATTGTGCCATATTTATTTAGATTCACATAAAATTTGACTAAGTAGTTCATGGTAATTTGAGTAATTTAGTAGATTTTTTTGCCGGTTTTCTTCTTCTCTATTATTTGATCTTTTATAATAATTGGTGATAATTATTATGTAAATTTTGTTAATAATTTCACTTATTTTTGTGAAGAGTTTTTATACTAGTTAGTCATTAGAATTTTTGGAAAGTTATTGTATCCATTATTTTATTAATAAAATTTTTTATGAGATTAAGTCTCATGATTTTTACTCTTATATTGAGAAATTTTTTACCTTAAAAATTATTATTTTCCTAATTTATTTTTCTCGTATTAATTTGGTGATTGATTGAATTGCAAATGTAGGAAAAGTCAATCTAAGTGAATTATTTAATTTTTGTTACATATTACTTTGATCCCATTTTTTCCCAACGATTGGTATCAAAGCTCAGGTTCTAGTATATTTTACTTATGTGAATATAAAAACTAATATAAGTAGAATAATAATTTTGAATGGTGAGAATTATGCTTTTTGGAAGAGGAAGATGAAGATTTTGCTTTATGTGAAAGACTACTATTTACCTATATTTGCTATTAGGGATTTGTTGCATAAGTAGGTTCATGGATATATTAGGTAATAGGTAAAAGAAAATGTGTGAAACCATATTGAAGAAGAGATACGTGCTCACACATTGTGCATTGAACTTGAAAAGTTGTATACTTGAAAGATCAGGAATAATAAAATATTCTTAATAAAATAAATAATAAATATAAAATATCAAGATGAAACTTCAATGGTAGATCACTTAAATTAGTATTAAAGGATTATTAATTAACTTTCTACTATAGTTTAGAATTTGATACTTCTTGATTCTTTACCAGACTCATGAGAGATATTTAGAATGTCCATATTTAATTCTATCCTAAATGGCATGATGATTATGAAAATTGCTGAAAATGGTGTCTTGAATAAAAAATTGAGAAAGAAATCACAAGGTTCTTCTTTACAGCTAGATGTTATAGTTGCTAACTCTCGGGGGAGAAGTTAAGGTATATGGAATAGACATCAGAGCAAAAGCAAATCTAGAAAAAGATTTAAATATGTTGAGATTCATTATTATTGCAAAAAAAGGCATATCAAGAAATACTACTAGAAATTGAATAAGGATAACAAAACCAAAAGTAATACAGAAAGAGGGAAAAGAAAAGAATATAAAAGTGGTGAACATAGAGTTAATGCAATTGTTGATCATTTTCTTGTGGTTCTTAAGAATGATGTCATCGATCTTGTAGAAAATGAAACCAATTAGGTAATTGATAGTGGTGCTTCCACCCATATTACATGTAGAAAGGACAGTTTTTTCATCTTATACTCATGATGATTTTAGAGATGTAAAATTGACTCATGAAGGTATAGTAAAGTGTTTTGGTATTGGATATATAATTTTAAAAACATCCAATAGAATCAAATTAACTTTCAAGAGTGTAAACCATGTTTCAAACATCTAAT
The DNA here is from genome assembly GCA_020226215.1 of Sindora glabra. Lineage (NCBI taxonomy): Eukaryota > Viridiplantae > Streptophyta > Magnoliopsida > Fabales > Fabaceae > Sindora > Sindora glabra. Next base: position 119,780 of record JAIUCU010000261.1, read on the forward strand.
TAAACTCACTCACTATAAGTAAACTTTGTGATGAAGGTTATAATAATTTCTCCTCACGTGACTAATGGAAGCTTACAAGAATTCTATGGTTGTGGCTAAAGGTACAAAGTATCCTACACTTTTCTTAACTCAAGCAAAAATTATTAGAAATGTTGTTAATTTTGCAAAGTTAAGTAATGAGACTAAGTTATCATAAAAGGCTGTGCATATGAGTGAAAAAAGAATTACTAGTTTGGCTAAAAGAAATCCATTATATAAAGTGCGAAGTCCATATTTATAAAAATGTGATCATTGTCTAGTTGGAAAATAGAATAGAGTAGCTTTTGAGAGTCATCCACCTTTCGAAAAATCAAGGATACTTGAATTGGTGCATTTTAATTTGTGTGACCCTATAAATATAAGGACACTTGGTAGTTCTCTCTATTTTGTTACCTTCATTAACAATCACTCAAGAAAGATATGGATATACACATTAAAGATAAAAGATCAAATGCTTCGGGTATTCAAACAATTTCAAGCCTTAGTTCAAAGAGAAATAAGGAAGAAGTTGAAATGCATATGCATTGACAATAGAAGTGAATATTTAGGACCTTTTGATGCTTATCACAACAACAAGGCATCAATATTAGAAAACACCACCAAAGACTACTTAATTATATGTCTTAATTGAAAAGATAATAAAACACTGGTTAAAAGAGTTAGATGTTTGCTTTCACATGCTAGACTATAAACAAACTTTTTAGGCTACAGTTTTAAATATAGTTATGCATTTTTAAATTGCTCACCATATGTTTCTTTGCAGTTTGAAATGCTAAAAAAAGGTTTGGTTAGGTAAGAATATTTCTTATAATTATTTATAAGTTTTTAGATGTAAAGTATTTGCATATATTACCAAAAATGAGAGATCCAATCTTGATATAAAGATAATGTAATGTATATTTCTAGATTATGGTAGAAATGGATTTAACCACAGATTCTATGATCCTATTGAAAAAAAGTTAACCATTGTGAAAGACTAAACATTGAAAGACATTGGTAAGGAAGAAGTGGTGGCATCTCAGCATAAAAAATCATCACTTAATTTGGATATAGTTTGTCCAAGAGAGAAGTAGGACAAAGTTGAAGCTCAGAATTTTGAACATGATGTTGATGTTGATGACCCTACACAAAATAACAATGTATATGATGAACAACGAAAACTAAAGCTCTAGTTGTTGCACTAAAAAGATCCACCAAATTAAACTAACTTTTAGGAGGGATACTAAAGATGAGTACATTCTTTTAATTAATAGAAAAGACTAGAATATTATGATGAGGTCATAGAAGATAAATATAAAGTTAGTAAATTGAAGTTATGCAAGATAAAATGAAATCTTTGCATAATAATCACACCAATGAATTAGTAAAATTATCAAAAGGTATGAAAATTTTGAAGAACAAATGGATGTATAAAATGAAGAATAAAGAACACAACTCTAGTCTTTCATATAAAGTAAGAGGTCATAAAGGGATTTAGTTTGAGATAAGGAATTGATTTCAATGAAATTTTTTCTCCTATTGGTAAAATGTCTTTTATTCATATAGTGCTTGACTTAGTAGATAGTCTTAATTTGAAAATTATGCAGATAGATGTGAAAACAACATTTCTTCAGGGTGATTTAGAAGAAAAGATTTACATGGAGCAATTAAAGGGTTTTAAAAGTGAAAGAAAAAGAAAATTATTTATGCAAATTGAAAAAGAGCCTTTGTAGGTTAAAGCAAGCTCCTGGATAATGATACATAAAGTTTAAGTAGTTATAAAGGAGCAATATTACAAAAAAAACCTTTAATTATTGTTTTTATTAAAAAATTCTTTAATGATTTTATCATTTTTTTATCTATGTTAATGATATTCTGACTATTGGTAAGAATATTGCAAGAATTGCTAAATTGAAGAAATAATTGAGTAAGTTTTTTGCCATAAAAAATCTAGGTTAGGAAAAATAAAATTCAAGCATGTTGACCACTTGAGGTAGAAGTGCAAGATAGCTTTATTTGTGACAAGAGAGTATATCAAGAAGGTACTTTAAAGATTTGGTATAAAAAATGAGAAAGCTATTTCTAATCTCTTTGTTACTCATTTTAAATTAAGTACTAAGCAATATCAAACTACAAACAAGTAACAACAAAATACGGAGAGAATTTCTTATGGCTTAGTAGTTGGAAGTTTAAAGTATAACATGATATGTATTAGACCTGACATTGCTCGTGTCATTAGTATAGTATATCATTCTCTCTCAAATCTAAGTAAATAGTATTGAAATGCTATAAAATTGATTATGAGATACCTTTGAGATACAACTAATTTAAGCCCATATTTTGGATATGAAAAACCTTACTAATTAGTTTTACTAATGCAAACTTAGTTGGAAATATTAACTTTCATAAGTCTACTTCAGGTTACTTGATCAAGTTTATAAGGGAGTTATGGCATTGCAATCCAAATTGTAAAAGTGTGTTACTCTTTCAATAATAAAGATGAAATTTATTACAACAACTAAAGTATGTAAAAAGTTGATGTGGATGACGAAGTTTCTTCAAGAATTTGGATTTAATCAAAATTGTTATATTTTATTTTGTAACAATTAGTGTGCAATATACCTTACTAAAAATTTTGTTTTTCATGCAAGGTCAAAACATATTGATGTCCATTACCATTGGATACAAAATATTTTAAGTAATAAGTGGTTGGAACTTGAGAAAGTTCATACAAAAGACAATGGTGTTGAGATATTGACTAAACATTTACCAAGGGAAAAGTTTGCAATGTATTGCTCAATAGTCAAAATAATAGTATTCCCTAGTTAGTTAGAAGTAGGAGATTTGTTGGTGGACTCCTTCTAAGTGAACTCACAATATTCTTTATATTTGTTATTTGATATAAAGGATGAGGGAGAAAAAACTAAAAAAAATGCTAAAAGCCCAAAAATGTGGGGCAAATTTAAAACAAGCACTATTTAGGTGTGAAAACCCAAATTTGGCTTCTATTTCAAGATAAATTTTCAAGGTATATATTAGTCTCTCGAATAGCATGAAATTTTGAGATATATATATATCACCTTTTGAATTGAGAGGCTCAAAATGATAAAAATCACACATAGAATTCTGTGCTTGTGAAAGGGAATTTCAAAAAGAAGCAGAGGGTTTTTGATGTGCAATGTGCAAAAGCCGTGAGTTTCTCCCTCATTGCGGGGTACGACAGCACAGAGAGAAAGAAAAGTTTATTCTTACTTTACCAAGTTTGTGTCAGAAGATTTATCGTTATATTTAGTTAAATTCACATAAATTTTAGGTATGTTGTACTTAGTAATTTGAGCAGTTTAGTAAATATTTTTTATAGATTTTCTTCTTCTTTGTTAGCTAATCTTTATAATAATTAATTATAATTATTATATTAATTTTGTTGAAAATTTCACTTGTTTTAATTAAGATTTTTTACATTAATTGTTACTAGAATTTCTAGAAAGATATTATATTTATATTTTATTAGTAGAGTTTTTACAAAACTAAATGGTTTTTACTTGAACATTAAGAAATTTTCTACGTCAAAATTACTGCTTACCTAATTTATTTGTCTCATATTAATTTTGGTGATTGATAATTTGAATAAAATATTTAATTTCCTCTATATGTCACTTTTATCCCTTTTTTCCTAACATTTCCTAGATAAAAACTCCATACCTTTGGAGTAAATTGCAAATGAATGTTGTCTTGTTTTTACGTTTAGTTATAATCAAATAGATAAAGGTAGGTGCCAAAATATGTTAACCTTCACCTATCCTTGCTTTTGTTTTTTTCCTATGCAACGAGGAGTCAACCAGAGAAATGCAAATTATAATTGTGATTTATTGGTTTATACCAGCTCTATGAGTATGGATTTAACGTTATTAATGATCTGAGTTTATTTTAGATGTCTAATAATAGTTGCTAACACTACTTCTTTCAGCTATGCATATATATGATTCTGCTTACATTTGTAGCGGTCCTGTTTTATTGAGACCTTATTTCTATTATATATTGCATTTGCCTCACATGATAATTCCTTCTTCAGATTTGAGTGTGTGGTGCATGCTATTTTCTAATGTCTGGTAAATTATGAAAGTGAAAGCAGTACCAAAATCCTTCTCTAGACTCACACCGTTTATTTTATAAAAATATTCTTCATAGAAAAATGTTATATATAATATATATATTATATATATATATATATATATATTAATGAAAGAAGTACATGCCACTTGTATTGGTATGTAAAGAAAAATAATATTTAGAAGCATGTTAATATAAGAAATAATTTTTAAAAAAATAGAGAAAACAACTTTCTCCAAACTTTTTCATATTTTATATTATACAAATAAAATATTTTTCCTCATTTTAACATTTTATAATTACATTTTGCCTCCATTCATTTCATCAAAAAATATTTTTATAGAAATATATATGTATTAATAAAGGAATAATGGTATAAAAAATGCCTAAAGACATATTAGTGGAAGAAAGCAATTTTTTTTAAATTAAAGGAAGTTGATTTTCCTAGATTTTTTTATATTTAACATTGAACAAAGAAAATACTTTTCTTTATTTTAACATTTGTATACTATATTTTATGAGAATATTTTTTTTCGAAACAATCAATTACAAAAATATATCCCGGCATTTTACCCCAGCTTTTACCTTTTTTTTTTCAGACAAGTTATAGTTAATTATTTTGGTTCATGCTGACGAATTGGTATCACCCAATTTTTTTTATATAGATTCTAGTTAAATAGCGTTTTACACTTAATTCGATCCAGAAAAATTTATATAGAGTAGAGAATGGTTCTTAACATAAACTCAGTAGTACAGCTTCCTTTTTTTTTTTTTTTTGTGATCTATGTCACAATAGGAAAACATCCAATTGGTGGTGACAAAGTGGTGGCGAATCTAGAGTTGTCGATAGATGGTTTTATACTGCTAAATGGCAACGAGATTTTTTATTTAGTTTCAGAAAAAAAAATTTTGCAGTTCTAAAAATTGTTGCTTCTTTTGATTTTCTCAATTTATTGATAGGATTTACACTGCTTCTGAATTATATCAATTTCAGTTTCATCTTCGTTTCCTAATCCACAAGGGTTGCAGGTATTTTGAATTGGTTATATTTAATGGGAAAAATTATAATTTATCCACTCATAGTTTCACATCCCTTTTTATTTAATTCATTTGTAATTTTAAGTATTACAATCCATTGACATGTATTTTTAATTATTAATAATTTGACCACCTAAATTATTTTTATTCAAAATTTAACAAAAAAATGCAAATGCATTGGATGTAATCTATAATTTCCTAAATTTTGATTTAATTTAACACTTGTTAGTAATTAAAACTATAAAAAAAAGAGCTATACAAATGACAAAAATCATCTATATAGAGTTGATTTGTCATCTATAAATTTGTTATAGATGATACTATTTTGTATGAGTCATTTGTAAGCAAAATTGTTCAAATAGGATACACACTTACATAGATTAAAAATATAAAATACATGATTTCATAAAATAGATAGTGTACTTGTATTTGCCATAATGAAATATGAAGAAATTGATGAACAAAGGTTTGGTTTTCCCTGTCTTCTCTACGAATTTGCAACCGATGGGGCACCAAGATTCACAAAGTATTTTGTGGTTAATAATATAGCGTAAAGTGGCTAGGGATACCTAACCTACTTAAATAGAAAGTCCTACTGGATTCACCATCAAAAGCCCAATTGGTTAAAGGTCTACACTTACTGCAAAACTCATTAGCCCACCAGGCATTTATAGTCCATAAAAGTGATCACAAAAGCTGGATTTAAAAATATAACTCTAGAATTAGACTCAGCTATTTTAAATAAAACAAAATAAAAGATCCAATTAATGGTAGTCCAAAATATTTTTACATCATTTGTGTAGATTCATATATGTATCCACTTACACAAATAGCTTTCCATTTCATTTGTATTGGTGTCACCTATATAGACAATAAAATTGTCTTTATATGATCAAAACATGATTAAGATTGGCCTCTCTATATAGACAATTTTGTTTTTTTGGATAAGTCATAATTTATATAGACATATTTATCATCTGTATAGATGCCATCTTTGTAGATGACAAAATCATTAATATATGTGCCACCTATGCATATGACAATTGTCATTTTATAGAGTTTTACTTATTCAAATGACTTTGTTGTTTGTATAAGGGCCATAATAGAGGGTTTTATACTGCTAAATGGCAGCGAGATTTTTTATGTAGTTTCAAAATTAGATTTTTTATTTTGTAGTTCCAATAAGTCATCCATATAAGTGCCACCTATGCATATTGACAATTGTCATTTTATAAAGTTTTACTTATTCAAATGACTTTGTTGTTTGTATAAGGTGATAGATGGTTTTATATTGCTAAATGGCAATGAGGTTTTTTATTTAGTTTTAGAATTGGATTTTTTATTTTGCAATTCCAATAATTATTGCTTCTTTGGATTTTCTCAATTTATTGATAAGAAAGGTAGATGGTTTTATACTGCTAAATGGCAACAAGATTTTTTATTTAGTTTTAGAATTAGATTTTTTATTTTGCAGTTGCAATAATTGTTGCTTTTTTTGATTTTTCTCAATTTATTGATAGGATTTACGCTGCTTCTGAATTATATCAATTTCAATTTCATCTTTGTTTCCTAATCCACAAGGTTTGCAGGTATTTTGAATTGGTTATATTTAATAGGAAAAATTATAATTTATCCACTCATAGTTTCACATCCCTTTTTATTTAATTCATTTGTAATTTTAAGTATTACAATCCATTGACATGTATTTTTAATTATTAATAATTTGACCACCTAAATTATTTTTCATTCAAAATTTAATAAAAAAAATGTATGCATTGCATGTGATCTATATTTCCCTAAATTTTAATTTAATTTTAACATTTGTTTATAACTAAAACTATAAAAAAAAGAGCTATATAGATGACAAAAGTCATCTTTGTAGGATTGATTTGTCATTTGTAATTCTGTTATAGACAATATTATATTAGGTCATTTGTATAGATTCATATATATTTTTATCTACACAGACGACTTTTCATTTCATCTATATTGGCATCATCTATGCAAACAATAAAGCTATTTGTATATGATTGAAATAAGGTCAGGATGGGCCATTTTGTATAGAGACTTTATTGCCTAGATGGTAATAACTTATATAGATACATTTGTCATCTATATAGATGTCACCTATGCAGATAACAAAGTCATCTATATAAGTGCCACCTATGCATATGACAATTATTATTGTATAGGATTTTATCTATCTAAATGACTTTATCATTTGTATAAGAGTTATGATTTTTTCAAAAAATATGAAAAATAAAAATTCTATACAAACATCTTTCTCATTTATACAGATATTTCATTAATAATTTTAATATTTTAATATTTTCTTAACATATTTATTTCTAATTTAGAGAATTTATTTATAAATATTTAATTCCTCTTTTAACATTACTTGTTATTTTTTAGTATTTTAAATGATTACATAATAATATAAATATTTCACATCATCAGACATTGTGTATATTTGATTAATTTAATTGTTAAAATTTATTACAAATCAGTATTTTCTTAGCACAACTTTCATTCTTATATAATTTAATAAATTAATAAAAATTATATGACTTATTGCTAATATTAAATAATTATGCATTTTATTATCAAATATTACTTATATTTTTAGTACTTTAAATTATTACTTAAATTATACAATATTTTGCATTGTAGAAAATTTATCTTTTTCATTACTTTAATTGTCAAAATATTGTGTGAGCTTTTCTAATTTAACTATATTCTTATATAATTTAGAAAATTAGTAAAAATTATAAGACTTACTTATACTATTAAATTATTATGCATTTTATTATCCATCATTACTTATATTTTTAATATTTTAAATTGTTACTTAAATTATAAAATATTTGATATCATACAGAATTTTTTATTTTCATTATTAATTGTGAAATTACTGTGCTATCATTTTTTAAATACTTTTACTCTCATATAGTATAATAATTAATTACCATTATATGACTTACCTATAATGTTAAATTATTATACATTTTATTATCTATTATTACTTATATTTTTAGTACTTCAAATTATTACTTTCATTCTTATATAATATAATAAATTAATTACCATTATATGTCTTCTTGCTGGTATTAAATAATTATATATTTTATTATCCATTGTTACTTAGATTTTTAATACTTTAAATTATTACTTAAATTATACAATATTTTGCATCATAGAATGTTTTTTATTTTCATTGCCGTATGTAATTGTCAAAATTATCTGTTATCATTTTTTTAATTACTTTTATTTTTATATAACTTAATAATTTAATGAAAATTATATGGCTTACTTCTAATATTGAATTATTATATATTTTATTCTCTATTGTTACTTAATGATACACTTTTATTAAGTGTTGAATACTTGTTATTTAATAATATTTTTGTAAAGATTTAATTAAGTGAATTTGTAAATGTTTAAATTATTTTTTTACTATTTTAAATGATTGCTTAAATCATTAAATGTTTCACATCATAAAAAATTTTATATTTTCATTCATGTAATTGTCAAAATTTATGTTTATTAATTTTTATATACTTTATTTTTAATATAATTTAACAATTTGATTAATGTAATTATCAAAATTATTACAAAATTTATTGTCTTATTTTATGACAAATTCACTAGATGTTTAAGATAATAAATATACTAACTTTTACAAAATAATAATTTTGCCAACCAATACAAGAAAGTAATAAAGAAATTCATATTTAGCTATCATATTAATATCATAAGATGTTTAAAGTAATAATCATATTAAATTATATAAAATAATTATTTCTAAATTGAATATCATATTAAAATATATAAAATAATAATTCAAAATACTTATATGTTTAAAGCAATAAATATAACAAATTGTACAAAATAATAATTACGTGAAACTAATTAATGAAATAAAAATTCATTTTCATATGTTATAACAGTACAATTAAAAGAATGTAGTATATGAATTTTTTTAACATACCTCAATGAAATAGAGAAATAACAATTAGGAATTTCAATCAACAATGCAACACTACAATTTGATTTTTCAACAAAATAAATACCAAAGTAAATAAAAAAGCATAAAAATATAGTAAAAAATTAAAAAGAAAGGGAGAAGAAAACTTACTTGAAAACAAAGGATAAGGAATAGAACTCCAACACGCCCCCATGGAATTTTATAGGCTAGAGATATAGGGAAGACAAAAAGTCATTTGTATGACTATTTTCGGTCATCTATATTTGTCAAAAAAGAGGCATATGGGTTATTTTACTCATCGAAGCCTGTTGAGATGATACTTGTCATGGAATTTCACTTGATATGTAGATGACATGTCATTTGTATAATCCTTCAAATTTTCAAAATTTCTTTTATATTGTCTACACCACTCTAACAGCCAAAATTTTGCCACCTATGAAAATTTGAACTCTAAAGAAATAACTTTTGTAATCTGTGTATAATTAAAATTTTTACTCTAAAATTGTAAAAACTTATACAAATGATAAAAGTTGTCTATATAAATTTTTTTATTTAAAAAATTAAAAAAATTAAAAATTTAAATTCTATATAAATGACTTTTCTTATCTATGTAGGGTTAAAAAATTTTCCTTTAAAATTGTAAAAAACCTATATAAACAACTATTGTTATCTGTGTAAAGTTAAATTTTTTTAAATTTTAAAAAAAATACTCTACAAACAAATCTTGTTGTCAATATACAGTTTTTTTTTTAAAAAAATTAACTCATGAAAATTTTAATTTTATACAAACAACCTTTATCATCTATGTAAAGTTAATTTTTTATAATTGTAAATATATATATATATATATATATATATATATATATGACTTTTGTCTTTTATATAGAGTTTTTTAATTTTTTTTTAAATTGACAAACTTCAACAAATGACTAAGATTTTGTCATTTATATAGGTGTTGTCTTAATATTACATAGTTGTTGTAATGTAATTTAACCCCTAAGAAACTCTATTTGTCTATGATTTAGTAATTATAGACTAAGGGTCCGTTTGGTTAATGGGAAAATGAATTATTGAAATTTATTTTCTAACTTTCCTTTGTTTGGACATTAAAAAATTTTGATCAACAGAAAGTTGTATTATTTTTAAGGAAACAACTTTCCATTTTAAAAAATGAAGTTCATTTTCCTTATTACTCAATACATCCATATCTGAATCCAAACTTTTTACCTTCTCACCTTGTTATGCGATTGCGATCACAAATAAAATTTATTTTTATTTATTAAATATTTCATGATGGATGCTCTATTTTTACTTTTATAAAATATATTTTTATTTATTAAAGTTTAGGTGCATTTTTTATACAATATTTACTAAGATATTCTTCCTTTTTTTTTCTTATGATGGATATTCTATTATATAATATTTCGTACTAATTAATTAAATTAACTATATAAATCTATATATAAGATTTTGTAATACCTTTAATATATATTTTATTATTAGAAATAAATTATTATTGGACTATTGGGCACCAAGAATAATAAAAATTTTATTAAAAAGTTTCTTTTTTAAAAGGTAAGTAAAATTATAATAATTTTGAAGTAAATAATCTTAATTTACTTTAAATGAAATTAATTTTTTTATACCAAACACTAGAAAGTATGTTTTCTTTATGCATCAAATAACAGAAAATCAATTCATTTTTTAGAAAAATATTTTCTTAGGAAAACATTTCCTAAAAATTTCATTTTTTTTAACCAAACGGACCCTAAATTATAGAAGATAAATCTTAGTAAATTGAGGTTCTTTTGGAATAATTTGATTTTAAGTTAATGTTGAATTGAATCATAACTAATTTATTTCAAAAAATCTTACTCAGCGCCTATCATTCAACAACCCTTAATTAAATTGTGGAAGATAAATCTTAATAAAATTAGAATTCCAATTTGAGGTAATTTAGTTCTAAGTAAATGTTAAATTAAATCAAAATTTATAAAAATAGAAACCACATTCAATGTATTTAAATTTTTTGTTAAATTTTAGATGCAAAATAATTCAGGTAAATAAAATATTAAGAATTGAAATAATAGGTGGATCAATTGTAACACTTAAAATTACATATGAATTAAGTGAAAAAAGATAAAATTATAAGTGGATAAAATATCATTTTTCCTATTTAATAAGTATGCAATTTTATAATTTTTTTAATTAATCCTACCTCTTAAAATTTCCCTTAAATTTAGGTGCTTTTTTAGGTATAATAATTTGTCAGTTTTCTTATGAATTTATAAGAATATGGTTTCGGTTTTCTTCCAATGTGGGATAGGAACCAGACCCGTCAACTTGTTTTCAGATGATATGAAACGCATATGAAGGATTCTAATTTTACTTAGATGAAAGTTAATCTATAATCCGTGTATCGTACAAATTTAAAAATCGATTGTTAGTTTTCAATCTATAAAGAATGAAAGGGATTTTGACAAACGAAAAAGATATATATATTCTATTTGTAATGCGTGTTGCTCAGAAATGTCTTCTTTCAAAACTTTTCAATGATAAAAGGACCTAGATTACAATACTCGAGTTAAAAGGACCTAGAAATTTTCAATTAAAATATAAATTTTATATATTTATATTTTTGGGGAAAATGTAGGAAATTTTTCGTAAAGTTACAAAAGAAAATACATCTTCATTAAATAAATTTGTGTAAAAAATGTATGATTTTTTACAAATAATTTTACATAAAAATAATCGGCATATAAATTTTTATTTAAATTACAAGAATACCCTTAAATTTATTTTTCTTTGTTTTGGAACCAGCATCTAACTAACGAGAAATAGCCAAATAGGTCATGGCAAGGATGCATTATAACGTACTGCTTCAAGTTTCCTGACTTCCCTTCCTGGACCCCACGCCATCTTCCTTCTCTATTTACGTCTCCAACTTTCTCAGTTTCTATCATATCAAGGAAATGAAATAAGGATTTATGACCTTCATAGCCTTTCATTCGTTCATCCTTTGCTATTTTGTATTTTTTTAAATTAAAAAAATTTAGAAAAGTTATCTATTTAATTTGTATCTTCAATATTTTATCATTTTTTATTCATATAAAAATATATAATTTATATTTTTTTGAAAGATATCTCGTGTAAATATTTTTAATAAAGATATAAAATTATCTTTTTTTTATTATTGATAATAATTGGACCTACCAATTATTTACACATATATATTTTTCTTCATTTTGACTTATCTATATTAATTTTAGAGAGATGTAGGTTGGGTTCTTATTTAACCTCATCGAATACAGGTTATATTAGGTTATATGATAATTTTTTTAGTAAACACATTTGGTTTCCTATTTATAAAGATGATAAAGATGGTGAATATTACATCTCTCAAATTTAATAACTAGTATTATTAATATATTATTTTTACTTTTGTTATAATTATTAGTTCATCCTTTTACTTGTAACCCTAAAATAAATGGTAAAAATAAATAATGTTATGAAAAAAGAGTATGTATTTGACATTACTAAATCAGTAATTTTCATTCATTTTAATATTGTAAATAAATGAAAGGATGGATAATTACAACAAAAGCAAAATTAAGGGACTAAGAGTGTTAGTTACCAAAATTTACATTTGTGAATAAAAGACTAATTATTATGTTTATTTTGATTTTTTATAAACAACAAGAATTATAATATTATTATATATTCACTTACTAAAACATATTTTATAAGACTAAATAAAAATATATAAATAATTTTGACAATTTTTTCCTTTTTAAAAAGTTAATTTATTATTGTGTTTTTATAATTAGATTTTTTAAAAGAAAAAAATCTTTCAACCTTATCTTCTCTTATATAATTTTAGGCAAGGCAAAATTATGACTTAACTTTTGTATCCTTTCCTACTTTTTTATTTTCTCCAATTATCTTCTATTTCTTTTTCCCCTTGACTTCTAAGCATTACCTAAGGATTAATTCAAGGTCCAAACTTCTATGCCCTGCTGATTTAGTAGTGCATGAAACCCTACTCGCGTGGCAAGTTGGTAGTTATATATTTATTACCCATTGTTAATGCTGACATGAACACGTGGGGGACTTGGTTAAAAAATTTTTGTAGTTTTTTCCTGTCCTTTTTGCTAAGAAACTTGTACAATAACCCCTTTAGCTCACTGCACATGCAGTTTCTGAAAGTGCAAAAAAGGTGGAGGCTCTAGGAAACCCCAAGCCAAGCATAGTGACAAGCATTGATCGTCAGGCGAAGAGAGTGCTAATCTTGGCCATGCCTCCTTACCATCCTTTTGAGGTTAGTACTATTTGGTTCTCTAGATTTAGCATGATTTAGGTTATTGTTCAGTTGTCTACTATATTGGTGCTACCATGTGTATCTATGATCTAGTAGTTATGAAGCTACACATACTCACGCACACACACACGGGAAATAGCTCACCGATCACCATTTCTATTTGAAATTAGACTTGAATCACAAGAGGTCTTTGAACACGGCAATGTGACCATTTAGGTTGGAATCTTATTCCTCCAGAATAAGCAATTTAATATTCCTTGTAATCCCCTAAATCCTAACCTAAGATTTGTAGCCTATCTAGCAATAGTGGCCCAAAGATTGGCAATACTAAAAACTATGCATGCTCCTCCCTTAGTTCAAATAGTAAGTTTAATTTAATATTTTATGCGATAAATGTCCCAGCTATTCGTTAATCTACTATCATGGTAGGTGTAGATTAGGGTAAAAATAATATGATACTTAATATAAACCAATTGTCTCAATTGGCATCTTATGCTTCCTAAACCTTAAACCCACCATCATAGTATAGTATCACTAACGTTATACCAACTTAAGAAGCTAAACTATTATATGTCGTATTGTGCAATTCTGGAGCTATATTGGCTGACACATTGTTCCTGATTGATGTTATTGTTTGGTCTGCCAATAGTAACATCGATGTTTCCTCGTAATTTCTTTGCTAATCATTCTTGTTTTGTTTATTTATTGTGGTTCCTATCCCATCAATGTCACATTAAACCAAGAAAACCTCATGTTACTATTTGGTCGATCAATAGTAACACATCCTCGTAAACTAGTTATTTTAGTTAGCATGTTATGCTCTCTACTCTAACTTATTACCATAATATGGGATCATTAGCGCCACAATGACTATATTGCATCAAAAAGCCAAACTAGTATCTATCAATCGTGAAACTTCGTAGTTACATCCACTAACGTGCTTCCTTGATTGACATTTCTATTTAGAATGCAAACAATGACATGTCATCTCCTTGCAATTTCACTATTAATTATATTTGATCTAATTATACAGGTTAATTTTTTGTTACTGTTACTGATTCAAAATTAGGACGTAACACTCAGATCAAAGAAGCAACATGTTGCTATTTGATTGGAAAATAGTAACACATAGTCTTCTTGCAATTATGCTATGTATCACACCTAATTTGTCTCTCTATCACAATTTTGTTTGGTTATGATACTGTTTCTAAGCCAAATAGGAAGGCATCAGATGAAAAAAGCATGATGCAGTTTTGGGTGAAAGTAGTAACATGTCATTACTTTTTTTATCAATTTTGTTATTAATGATGTTTGATTTGTCAATTTACTTTCATTTTCAGATACATTATTGTTTCTCAACCAAATAGTGGAATGTCAGACCAGGAAAACGTATTACTATTTGTTTTGAAATAGTAACATATTTTTTTCATTGGTCAAGTTTTGTTGTTAATGTTGCATGATTTGTGAATCAATGCAATTTCTATTCATACTAGACATTCATTCATGTCTAACTGTGTAGTTTTTTTTGCACACATATTTATATTCATATAATCTAAGTTTGAGAATGCACATGGGAGTAATGAAGCACTTTATATGTATGCAAGAACTTACTTAAATGATTAAGTTGCTCTGTAAAATCAATGGACTATGCAAACGGTGAAAGACACATGGCAACACAAGTTAACTTACCCATGGACTTCAATTACATGGTCGTTGCTAACCTTGAAGGTTCAAGCATGCAGGGTCAACAGGGCAATACAATGAGTGAACAAGGTGAAAATATATTGAATGTGATGATGGGCACCATTCTTGGAATGGAATTTGAAACACTGGAAGATGCATAGAAATTTTATAAGGTATATGGTCATCTGAAAGGTTTTACGGTGAGGTTAGATGACATATATGGAAACAAACATGGTGAACCATATGCAAGAAGAATGGTGTACAGTGCTGAGGGTAAATAGGATAAGAAGTACATTGAAGACCCTAGACATCAAAGAGAGCACAGGCCTCTAACAAGGTTTGGATACCTTGTTAGAGTGTGAGTTAGAAAAAAAAAGGAATGACAAAGTGGGAGGTCTTTCATTTTATTGATCAGTACAACCAGCTAACACTTGAACCTAAATATATACCATTACATAGATGTCACAGGAACATGACAAATGCAATTATTGCCCAAGTTGATACCATGCAGTTTTATGGTATCAAGGGCACACAGATATATAGGTACATTGCAAGGCAGTCTAGTGGATATGAAAAATCTGGTTTCACTAAGAAAGATATGTACAACCATATCAATCGAGAATGCATTCTCGAAACAAGTGATGGTAATGCAATGACAACTTTGCACTACTTACAAGGAAAGTCTGACAATGACCCAATGTTTTTCATGAAGCACAATGTTAATAGGGACGAAAAATTGGAGCACTTGTATTGGGTAAATGGTAATAGTAGAATTGATTTTAGGTGCTTTAGTAATATTCTAGCATTTGATATCATATACAAGAAAAACAAGTATAATAAGCCTTTCGCAATATTCTTAAGGGTAAATTACTATAGAAAGACTATTGTATTTGGTTTCATCATTGTTGCCAGTGACATTAAGCAAACTTATAGGTGGTTGTTAATAGCTTTACTTGAAGTAATAAGTGGTATGGAACCTATTTTAGTTATCACAGATAGTGATAAAGCAATGAGAAATACAATTAAATCTGTTCTTCTGCACTACAATCATTGACCATGTTCATGGCATTTAGATAGGAATGCAACCACCAATATTGCCAATCCACAATTCACCAAGGCATTTTGAGATTGCTTGTTTGGTGACATAATCATGGCACAATTTGAATTAAAGTGGAAGGTAATGATTGAACGGTTTGATGTTGGTGGACACGAATGGGTTAAGAGAATGTATAGAAAGAGAATAATATGGTAACTACATATCTTTGAAGAAAGTTATTCATGGGATTGCGGACAACATTACGATGTGAAGGGATAAATTTATATATTAAACAATTTATCAAGAACAGCCATAATTTATTAGAGTTTATACACCACTTCTAGCTATGGTTAAACTACTTCAAGTATGATGAGTTAATTGCTGACTTCAATATTATACATAGGGATCCCGTGCTGACAATAGGCTTAAAGTCAACAGAGTGGAGTGGTACACAAGTGTACACATGAGAGGCTTTTTGGATATTTCGAAGGGAGATCACTATTTCCACTGCCTGTATTATGATTGATGATTGCAAATAACACATTACAATAAAGATGTACAAAGTTAAAAGATTCATGAATCCAAATACTGTTTGGTCTATCCATATTGATAAACAACAAGATGTGTAGATTACATGTAAATGCGAGAAGCTGTAATTATTTGGTATTCCATGCCAACATATTATTTTTGTGCTAGTTTAAGAAGAGATTGATAGTTTGCTAGCTTGCTTAATCATTCGTAGGTGGACAAAGAATTCAAAAGATGTGAGTGGATTGTTGATGCATAGTAAGGATGATGCTGATAAATTAGCAGATTTTTTATTCAGGTCCTTATACAAAATTGTCGAATAATGTGCAAGCTAGCATTAAGATCTAGATATGCCTTTTAGTAGGTGAGAGAGAATGATCAAAAAGTTATCAAAGACCTCCAAGAATAAAACCCAGATGTGGGAGGCCTAGGAGATTCTTAATTAACGAAGGAAAGAGTGTTGGACCCACCTATTGTACAAAATAAAGGAAAATTAACATAGAAGTCATTTAAGGAGGAGGAGAAGTAGGAGGAAGTGATATGCATTATGCTGCATTGAAGGCCATACAAAGGTGACATGCCTACTAAATCTAGGAAAACATTCAATCGGAGCTATAACACTGAGTGATGGAAGTAGTAAGGGCAAGAAGATAGCAAAGCAGACCTCACTCTCAGAGGAGGAAATATCTTCAAAACATGATATAAATTTGCATTCCCTGAGTTCCCCCAATCACACCTTTGTTAACAACATGATAGTTAGTTTGGTCAGGTCTCTAATTTCTTCCCTATGATTTTCTCCCTATTTACACTCATCTAACTTGAATTGAATTTAAAATGTGGATAGGATGATAACTCAAGTGATGCTGGTCTTGATGAGTTTCACTGTGAGGACCCTACTCATTTAGATATTAATAATGACATAAGGTTATAAACTTTTGATGGTGAAATGCTAGAGGACTAGGTACCTACCTATGTCAAACGTTGATTTAAATATCTCTTTCCAAGTAGTCTAATAATTGCATAACAGTAGTTACTAGGATATTGGAAGGAGATGTCATGAATGAGATATAGAGTGCACCATCCATGGATAAAGAATTAAAGATGATTTGAATCGCACTATCCATTCTCCATTCAACATTCAATTATTTTATGCATATGATGGTTTTGATATAGTTAATAGAAAAATAGTGAGGGACAATATTAATAGATATCACAAATCTAGAGCTGGATTTCAAGCCATCACTTAATGAACGTTTCTCAGTAAACATGATCTACATGCATAATTTCTTTTGTAATATTACAAAATTTTTAATTTTGTAAAAAGGAATAGCAATGTGATTTCGAGCTAACTTGAATGCAATTATTTTTATATGTAAAAAGGAATAGCAATATGATTTTAAAACATTAATATAAGTGATTGTTGGTTAATATTAGTACTTAACATGTTCCTATTTGGTTAAAAACTAAAAACTATACAATTACTTGGATATTAACAATAACACCAAGGTAGAAGTTCATAAACATAGGATAAATGAATTTTAAATGTTGAATGAAGAATGTGCTATGTTTTTATTAGTTTTAGTAGTAACATTAACGAAAAAAATACAATTACTTACATGTTACTATTTTAATTCAAAATAGTAATATCAACAAAACTTGAAATTAATTAATTTCTAAATGTTAAAGGAAACTAGAAAGAAGAATATGTTAAATTTTTATTAGTTTTAGTAGTAACATGAACAAAAAGTAATACATAATTGGATGTTACTATTTTGATCGAAAATAGTAATACCAAGGTAAAAGTTCATAAATATAAGGTAAATGAATTTTGAATGTTGAAAGAAACTGAAAAGAAGAATGTGATGTGTTTTTATTAGTTTTAGCAGCAACATCAGCAGATAAATAATACAATTACTTGCATGTTATTATTTTGATTAAAAACAATAACACCAAGGTAGGAATTCTAAATATAAGGTAAATGAATTTTTAATTTTAAAGGAAACTAGAAAGAAGAATATGCTTTGTTTTTATTAGTTTTAATGGTAACATGAATGAAAAGTAACATACAATTGCATGTTATTATTTTGATCAAAAATAGTAATATCAAGGTAAAAGTTCATAAATCATAGGGCAAATGAATTCTAAATGTTAAATAAACTGGAAAGAAGAATATATTGTATTTTTATTAACATTTATGATTGAATGCTACATATAGTTGAATGTTATATATAATTGAATCTCTAATGTTACACGCAACTGAATGTTACATATATGTATAATAATCATAGGACAAATAAATTCTGAATGTTAATATAAACTGGAAATAAAAATATACTATATTTTTATTAACATTTATGATTGAATGTTATATACAATTGAATCTATGATATTACACCCAATTGAATGTTACATATATGTATAATAATTAACTTTGGTTGGAAAGATTGAAATCCCTGAGGAATTTATTAACTAACCTTGCCTTGTATTTCCTTACAGATTGTAGTAGAAATTGTTCTTCAAACTTTTTATTGTTGAATAAATCCTCCATTTATTTGCAAACAAAAATTTCACAGTCTTGCTTGAAATTGTAAATTTGAGAATGAGTTAGTTTAGTACCTTTTAATCATGGTACTTTTAGATTAAAAAAGAAGCTGTTACTTACAATGCAGGTTCCTATCGTGGTGAGCTTTTATATGATATAATTTCAAAAGGAGACTCTACAATTGTTGGTTCTACTCCCATATCTATTTCATTTTTTTTAAAGATTTCATTCTTCTTTTTCTCATAGTAGTCCTTCTATTGTTAAATAAACAAGTTAGGTTTATTAAAGACTTATATATTCTATTTGCTACTATTTACTATTTAGTCTGCAAACAGTAACATCAAAACAAAAATTGAAAATGAATTTAGAAATCAAGCATCAATAAGAAGAAAACTGATAAAAAATGACATGTAACTATTTTTACTTCTAATAGTAATGTATTGTTTTCTTACTCTAACATGTTATTGTGTGGTATGAAAGTAGTAACATCAATAAAAAAATTAAAATAAATAGACAAATAAAGTTTGATTAACAATGAAACTATGATAAAATAATGTGTTACTATTTTCACATGAAATAGTAACATTAACCAAGAACAACATATTATAGAGTAGCATCATAATTGATATGTTTTCTCACAAGAAAAAATTTGTTTTTATTTGTATACCAAAGATAACATGTTATTTTTTGTTAGACTGAGATGTTATTGTTTGGACTAGAAACAGTAACATCAATAAAAAAATAAGATAGACAAATTAATTATGGTCAACAATGAAACTTTAAGAAGACAACAAACAATAATAATACTTAGTATTTGATTATAGTATAAATATCACTCACTAACATTTTGGCATCACGAAAGTATTGATCTATAACCCCCTCTCTTCTCAACTTCAACGAGTTGTAATGAGTCCATTTGCACTTTATGTTATTAAGCACGAGCAATGTTTAGTGATTGGGACTGCTACAATTTTTTACACCTATTGAGCTTAATAGGAATAGAACAATTTCTGTAGCCATTACTTCCTCTATCTTTACATCAAATTTGTACTGCCTTATTTCCTAGTATATTTGAAGTAGGCTCACAATATAAAACTATTAATATAATTTGAACATGAGTTAGTACTAAAGTATTTCCTGTATTTTATATTTGGGGAATGGATTTAAGATCTTACCTAGCAGAAGCTGTTGAATGCAAATATCTTATTTTTTTTAGATGTTATAATTAAGTTGAGACTATACACATGGCTATCTATGATATGAAATTAAAGGATTTATTTTTGTCAGATAAATTAATTAAGAAGTCAAACTTTAAATAGTAACATTACTATTCCCAAATTTTAATAGCACAAGTAGTTGTATGTTACTTTTTGGACCACAAATAGTAACATCATGTTTTTAAGCCTAAATAAACTCAGTGCGACCATGTTATTGTTTTGAGTCAAAATAGTAATATAACTATACAAAGGAACAAGATAAAAGAGTAATGTTGTGAAAGCTCAAAGTATATACACATTGTTTATTATTGCCCTATCTATGAGCATATCTATTAACTCCTCTGATGAACATGTCTTGCTAAAGAGATGTCTAGATAAAAGTCCTATAAATGGTGATATGGTGTAAAAATGAGTTAAGGCAGTGAGCAATAATATCGAGTTAATCAAAGGAATCAGCAAGAAAATAGGACATGACTTACGATATGTCTCCTATTTTTCTTATTTGGACTATTTTATTGTTGATATCTTAGGTGAGGTATTTTGCAACTAGCCACTTTGTACTTTTTGTTAATTTTTTAGTTTGTTTCTTTTTAAATAATTCTGCAGTTATTTCTTCCAAGATATATATAGGAGCCTCTTTGCTCTTCCCAGTGTCCACTTCAACAGATGTTTTTTATTATCATGTTTGTTGTTATTTTGTAGTTTTTTTATTGGCTCGAGTATGTATAGTTTGCATCAAATTTTATTTTTCTTATTTTTGTTTTAATCCCTATGATCATTGACCTCTGATTCTTCTTAGTCTTATTTTATTCTTTAGTTTTTGTAGTTTCAACCTTTTCATGTTCAACCACCTACACAGTTATTTCTGTTAGCTGTGTATTCAACTATTTATTTTGATTTTTAAGACTTGTATTTGCATTCTCCAATGTGTCGATGACCATATAAAGATTTTTTATTTGCTTTGTTGTGTTGGATAGTTGCACTTACAGCCATGTATTTTTGTGTGTGAGGTTTGTGATTATTTCTTTATTTTGTTGTAATTACTGCTTTGACCTCTAAAGTTTCTTTACAAGAAACTTCAATTCATCGATTAGTTTATTTATCCTGCTATTTGCACTAAGAACCTGGTCCCTCAGCTATTGTACTTCATTTTTGTCTTGTGTGGGTGTTCTTTGTGGGATAGTACAATATCTACAAACTGGTCCAGTTTTGTTGTTCATGGTTGAATTATGTACTAGGTCATTCTTGTGTCATTATCATTTCCTGATTCCTTTGATTGGGATGGTGTGATTTGTATTTTTGTTTACTCATGGTATTCAATTAGTTATAGTTATTTATCAAGATTGTAAAAAAGGTGTATTTCTTCACTTGTTAGCTCATGTTCTCTATTGACGACCTAAAACATAAGACTGGTTCCTCATTAGTATAATTAGTTAACATGTTTTTATTTTGGCAAGAAATAATAACATGAAGATAAAAGACTACGTGGCAGCATAACAATAACAAAGGTAAAGGATTAATAATGAAATATAATAAATAGACAAAATGAAGTATGATTAAGAAAAAATTTTGACAAAACAACATGTTACTATTTCCACCAGAAATAATAACATCAGACAAGATGCTACTATTTTATGTGAAAATAGTAACATCGAGTAAAAATTGAGAATAATTGAAAAATTAAGCATAATTGACAATAAAAATTGATAAAAAAAATAACATGTTACTATTTTCAAAACAGATAATAACATGTTAATTTTTTCTAGTGACATATTTTTATTTAGTCTAAAATAGCAACACCAACCATAAAACATAATAAATAGGCAAAATCATGCATGATTAACAATAGAAAACTTGACAAAACAACATGTTACTATTTTATGTGAAAATAATAACATAAAAAAACTGTGAATAAACTGATTAATCAACCATGATTAACATCAAAAATTGATTAAAAAAAAGTAGCATATTTTCTTGAACTAACATGTTCCTATTTTCAAAATAAATTAACTTTTTCTAAAGATTACCTAAAGCTGGCTGATAAGTTAATCCCTCAGTTAGTGTGTGAGAAGCTTCAAGTCCTATTTGAGATATCTTGGCACTCGTTGAATATAATGCCCATTAAGTACATTTGTTATCTCACATAGCCAATACTGTTAACAATACATTGTACATTTTGTCATATTATTTTTCAATGGAAATTGTATTTAAAAATGGAGTAATAAAAGGGTACCTTCGATGTCATTAACAAAAAAATTGTTAAAAAATGAATATATTACTATCTGTAAAATAAATAGTAACATGTTGTTGTTTAGTATTCATATAGTAACTTGCACTAAAAGCTCAAAGTAAATAGGTAATTCAAGTATCTAGACAGTAACATGTACCAAAAACTCAAATTAAATTTAAGAATCAAGTGTCACTAATAAAAAAAACTACTAAAGAACAACATGTTACTGTCTATAGAAATAAATAGTAACATGTTGTTGTTTAGTATCCAAATAGTAACATGAATGAAAACTCAAAATAAATGAACAAATGAAGTCACACTAATGACTAAATTGCTAAAAAATGTATGGTAACTTTTTACACACCAAATAGTTACATGTTACTATTTAGTGTCCAAATAGTAACACAAAATAGTAACATCAACAAAAAAATGGCAAAAACATGGAAGGAAGTGGCAAGAACATTTAATTAAATGAATAGAAATGAATGAAGACAATATCAAAGAATATGAGAGGAAGGAAAAATAAGTTTGACAACTATAACTTACTAGCAATAGCATGACACAATCGGTGACATTTGGTAGGTTATCCCTTATAATTGAACTTATTAATTGCTCATGCATGTATTCAAACCACCTATATTCTACTATGTCATCTATCTCCTCTACATATTTGAAGTATGACTAAGCCAATGTGTAAACCTTATTTGGTACAAATAGGGTCACCAGCAGCATCAGCATTATAACGTGCAAGACATCTTGAACATCAGTCTCTATTATTCCTCACACTGCCTTTTGGAGCGCATTGAATATCATCAATTTTGTTAGGCGTCCTTGGCCAAAGAGTCATCTTATGTTTAAATTTGATTGTGGCCCCTTGCTAGCTACTATGTTAATAGGGCATTCTCCATCTCTTATTCCAAAAATTAGCTTCACTGATATAGGTGTTATGGTGAAATGTTCGCTCCCAATTAGGAATCATTCATTCTTGAGTGAAAAAGTGGCAATTACTGATTGTGTTTCTTAATTGGTCTTTTGGCACATACTATGATCAATGTCCTTTGTCATAATTACATTAATGAGAATCCAAAAGGGGTTTTTGTTGCAACACCCTCTTATGGCTCTCATTAAATTGAAGATAATCAATCTGCCTTATACGTGCCAACATATTAAACCTATATTGCTAGAATCTTTGAATTTCTTCTTTAGCTTCTTCTATTTGTTTGGATGCTTTGCTGCCTTTCTGTTTAAATAATTTGACAAATTAAGCATTATTAACAGTAAAAATTGATAAAAAAAATATGTTACTATTTACAAAACAAACAGTAACATGTTGTTTTCTTTTATTGACATGTTTCTATTTTGTCTAAAATAGCAACACTAAGCAAAAAATACCATAAATAGATAAAATGAGGTATGATTAACAATTGAATTTTAAGAAAATAATGTGTTACTATTTCTATAAGAAAAAATAACATCAAATGAGATATTACTATTTATTATGAAAATGGTAACATCTAACATAAATTGGGAATAAATTGATAGATGAAGCATGATTAATAGTAAAATCAATAAAAAAGCAATATGTTACTATTTTCAGAATAAATAATAACATGTTGTTTTATTGTGGTAACATGCTTCTATTTGGTCTGAAACAACAACACGAATAAAAAAATAAAGAAATAAATAAAATGAAGTATGATTAACAATAAAACTTCATAAAAAATAATGTGTTATTGTTTCTTGTAAAAATTGTAACATCAAGCAAGATGTTACTATTTTATGTGAAAACAGTAACATCTAACTGTCACGACCCGACATACTGTAATCGTGATCGGCGTAAAGATATCCAATCAGCATTCCACACTGATAAGATATCCTTACTAGCCTCCAAAGACGACACAATATCATATATACTTGTAAAAATAATATTAGGGCGCGCCGAAAGAAAGTAGGTAATAAAGAGTTAAAATATCAAATAATATACATATAACAGTACAAAAATATTTACAGAGATAAGTCTATCATAACTTTACATACAGAAAATCTAGTCATCTGACTCACTAACCCGATTAGGGCCTTCCTCCTCCGGATCAGATTCTGGAGGAGAACTAGAACTAGGTGTTATGGGCCCTAACGGTGTCTCATTGCTCCCGGTATCGCCATCCGGGGGACTAGGACTAGAGGGAAGAAAATCTGAAGGACATTTGGCTCACTGTCCATGGGCCAATAGTCCATGTGATACAAATGTTTATCTCATTGGGAGTGACCCGAATCTCTATTTGTAACTCTAATCCATATGTTCCAAAGGGTGTTGTGGCATGTCCTCTGTAAGTGTTACCGCGCGTCCACGGATCCATGAATATTATCTGAAAAGACAATTTAAAGAAAATACAGAATGAGTATAAACATACTCAGTGAGTAATAACCTATTATTGTCCCTTTTTGATTTTCCCATTTAGGGTTGCTTTTCTAATTAAAAGCCCAAATTTAGATATTATGTTATTTGAGAAATGGCATTAGTTGGTATGCAATGTCACCTTATATCTTCGGTCCGACCTTATCCCCCGCCACCCTAGGCCCGAGGTCATCAACCTTTTCCCTCCACTACTTACCCCTCCTCTCCTTCTCTACGAAGGATGTTTTCTGCCTCCCACATTTTTGTAAGTAGAATGAACAATTGTGGGACGCCACATGCATCAACCACAATTTTTCCTCGAGGAAAGTGTCAAAATACCAACAATGCCATAAATGTTTTATGCTTCATTTATCCTTCTATGCTCATTCTCATATCAACCCATAAAGGATATTCATGTATACAAATTAAATCATTCATATATCATACACACAAATTAAACAATTCATATCACACAAAACATTTTGTATGTAGACCTTATCTAGGCAGTATAAGGGCAGGAATTATTTGAGACTAAAATTGTTCACTTGTCAAAGAACACGGGGTGAACATGGACCGTGTTCTACCCCGTGTTCAGAACATGGGTACAACATGGGCCGTGTTCTACCCATGTACATTACTGATCAGCTTTCGACAAAGAACACGGGGGTGAACATGGGCCGTGTTCTACCCCGTGTTCAGAACATGGGGTACAACATGGGCCGTGTTCTACCCCATGTACATTACTGATCAGCTTTCGACAAAGAACACGGGGGTGAACATGGGCCGTGTTCTACCCCGTGTTCAGAACATGGGGTACAACATAGGCCGTCTTCTACCCCGTGTACATTACTGATCTTCCAAAAACACAATTTACTTAGCTAAACCTCCTTCTCCCCTTGGCTTCTCAAAAGGGAAGCTTCATACACACTTTCATAACTTGAAATTTCATCTTCCTAAGGTTCCATAACTCATAAGAATCATCCTAATTTCATCAATTTAGTCAACTTCCAAACAAATCATGCCAAACCCACACATGCACCACTATGCCCCTAAGCTCCTAGTGTATACATCATGGTTTCTTGTTACTTTTACACCAAACCAAAGCCATAGATCAACATAACAACATCTAAAACACCATTAGACATGTTCAAATCATCCAAAACTAATTATCTTAGCAACTAACACAAATCATGTCCTAGAAATCATATTCCTCATGATCATCCAGCATTAGGAATTCATGAAGTGCATAACAAGCTATTACTCACCTTAAATCCTTACTTGTTTCTTCCTCCTTTCAAATTTGACTTCTAAGGGAGAGGAAGATGAATTCAAGAAATTAAAGAAAATCAGATTTTAGAGTCAAGAGGAAGAAGAATTTCACAAGAGTTTAGGGGTATCAAAATCTACCTATTTAACTTGCCAAATTCCCTTGAATTACTTTGTCTAGCTTCCCTTGTTACTTCTCTATGTGGTCATGTTTTTTTTTGCTGGAGAGGAGTAGCAAATGTGCTGCAGCCAAGCCTCCTTTGCTTTATATAAAAATGCTTAAAGAGTTTCTAAAAAAAATCTCACAAATTCAATCATTTCCAACATTAAATGTGCCTTGGATTTTGGGAGGATCTTGGGGACACTTGGTGGGCTGCATAGCACGTCCAAGTGGCTGAGATTCAGGCCAGCACATCATGCTTTATCCAAAAAAAATGAGACACAAATTAAAGGTTTTCAAATATTACACTTTTGCCCCAAATTTTGTCAATTTCTTTCATTTTGGTCCTTGGCTTCCCTTGGAAGTTTGGGCTGGTATTGGATCACGAATTTGGGCCTTATTTTGTTCACATTTGGGTCTGAAAATAACACGGGCCAACCCAACATGTACAAACAAAAATAAAAAGGCTAAAAAGATAAAAGGGTTTATTACGATTTGGCCCCGACTTACTTAATTTCTTTACATTTTCACCCTTAAGCTTCCAAACTTCCTAAAAATTTTATTTTTACTTCCCATAACCATTTTTGAGCTTTGAAATTATTTTTTATCATCCATTAATTTTTTTTTGAATTAATTTACTATAATTTTGACTCATTTTCTCACTTTTTCACTTTACCAGGTATAGAAATTCAATGAATTTCTAAATGAAATTTTCTAAAATCTATTCTTAGGTTTCTAAGAAAATTTCACTCATTACAATCTCAATAAATTTCTTCTCTCTCTCTTTTTTTTATTATTTTAATTATTATTTTATATATATACATTACTATTGTACTAATTTAGGGTCGTTACACTAACACAAAGTGGAAATAAACTGACAAATCAAGTATAATTAAGAGCAAAATTGATAAAAAAAGTAACATGTTACTATTCTTAAAACAAATAGTAATATATTATTTTATTGAAGTGCCTCTTGGCATGGAAACAACAACACCAATAAAAAAAACACTATAAATAGACAAAATAAAGTATGGTTAAAAATGAAACTTTGAAAAAATAATGTGTTACTATTTTCTCAAGAAACAATAAATAGTAACACCAAATGAGATGTTACTATTTTATGTGGAAACAATAACATCTGACACAACTTAGGAATAAACTGACAAATTAAGCATGATTAATAGCAAAACCAATAAAAAAGCATGCTACTATTTGGTATCAAAGGATTAAGGTGTACAAGCAGTTATTATATGTAATTAGTGATAGTAACATACAGTAAAACAAAGTGAGGCATGTTCATCCTTCTAACTTATAGTGTTTTGATTCAATGTACATATATATACACACCCATGCAAATAGTAACATTTTTTCATCAATTTAATTACAGGATAATCCCGATACTCGAATCAAGATTAAAAAGATGTAGGTTTACCTATTGACAACCCATCCTGATGCTTCTAATTTGTGCGAAGTTACTATTTGCAACTGGTTTTAAGTTTCTAAAGTTTAGAAATGCTGATTTCTGATTGTTCAGTGTCATTTGAGTTTGTCTAATGTAATTTCTTTGCGATTTGTATGGTATTATTGTTCAGTCTGTTAAGTTTCTTCACTGGTATTACGCTTTAATGGAATACAATTTGTTATTTCTATTTTGTGTTTTTTGTTCTTCCTGGGATGTGCTACGAGTGCATCATTTTATCTTTTAAGTATTGTGATAATTTGACCTTGGCGGCTGCACTTAAATGAAAGAAAATGCACTTAAGATATCTCGTTGCAATAAATTATAGTAAATAGTATTGGCTTGAGTTTTCCATAGAACCTTTCATAGATTCATGAAATAGTATCTTTCCTTTGCCTCTCTCTTTTTTAGAAAAATAATCATTCAAGTGACTTATTTTTATATTGAAAAATTCAAACAATAACAAAGTTGTCTTTTTGGAAAGAAAAAAAGGAAATGCAAATAGCCCAAAAAAATAGTAGTTAGAAAAAATAGAATTCATCTATGTGTTTTTTTAGGTTTTTCCATCGATGTTATTGTTTGGATATGAAATAGTAACATACTTTTCTTTAGAGTATGGTTGTTAACAAGACTTCATATATTCTTTGTGATGTAGGATTTTTTTATTAATGTTAATGTTTGTTGACCAAATAGTGACATCCATACAGTAACATACACTCTTAGGTAGTTAATCATTAATAGAACCTAATTTATCCATTTATTTTAGATTTTTTATTAACATTCTTATTTGGAGACCAAACAATTATGTGTTATTGTCTAGAGACCAAATAGCAATGTACTATTCTTGGGCAATTTAATTTTTAATGGGACTTGATTTATCCTTTTACTTAGGATTCTTGATCGATATTACTATTTGAAGAGAAAATAGTAACATGTTACTGCATGAGGACCAAATAGTAATGTGCTCTACTTTCTCAAAATAGTTGTTTGTGAGACTTGATATTTCATATTATTTAAGGTTTCTAGTCAATGTTACTGTCTGTAGGCTAAACAGTAATGTGTTACTGTTTATGAGACTTGACTTATCATATTACTTGGTGATTTTAGGCAATGTTACTGTTTGGTATCTCTGAGCAGTAACATTCCCTCTCTTGGTTGTTTTGCTGTTAACAAGACCTGATCCTTGCTTCTAGTTTGGGTTTTTTTTATCAAATTGACTATTTGGAGACTCCCAAACAATAACATATTGTTCTTTAATAGATTTGTTATTAATGAGGATATATTTATCTGATCATTTTGGGTCTTTAGTTGATGTTACTGTTTAAAGATGAAATAGTAATGTCCTCTTCTTTGAAAGTTTAATTAGTAGTGTGACTTGATTTCTCTATATAATTTAAGTTTTTGGTTGATATTATTGTTTAGGGGAAAAAATAGTAACATATTACTATTTAGAGATAAAATAGCAATATGCTATTACTTGGCAACATGGTTGATAAGGGGGCTTAATTTATCAATTTATTTGGGGCACTTGATCAAGTTATTGTTTAGAGACAAAATAGCAACGTGCTAATTTTTTGTACTTTAGTTGCGATGAGGGTTGTCATGGCACTATTATGTACTAAAAGACTTAGGAAGCAAAAGTTTAATATTAGATTCGGGTGAGTTTAAAATGATAAGAATAAGGTCAGGTCTGCCTAAATTAAAAATTAAGAAAAACTTAAAGTTGAGTGGACCATACCAAAATCAAAATTTCTTATTTTTTGTTGGAAAATCATAAAAAAGGGGAACGAAAATGGGTGGTCATATGCAAAAACTGGTTTACTAATCATAAATGCCCATTCAAAGTTTTCACATCCATAACTATTGCGAATTCGAATTATCCACGTAGCAAAATTTTAAAGTTTGATCCGAATTCTAACTAGGATCTATGCAAAAAGCATAAATAAATGATTATAGTTTTACCTATTGGGCACTCGTATTTTCACTAATCAAAATTTAAGAGCAGATGAATCAAACGCCAGCTAGAAGTTACAACGTCTCTACGGTATCCACATAGAATGAATAATGACCTTTCACCCTCCACGAATTTACTAGGATGCGTTTCTCTCTCTAGGATTTAGGATTGGATGTTTTCTGAGTTATTTAGTGTTTTGGGAGCTTATGTGCATGTGTAAAAATGCTGCCCTCAAGTCCCTTTTTATAGAATTTAGGCAAGCCACAATCCTAGTCCTAATAGGATAATGCCTCCAAAATCCTAATCATATTTAACAACTCATTTTATCCTTATCCTAGAGAAAGTGAGGAGGGATATGACTTATTTATTAATTATCTAATATTAAATAATATTATCTCATAATATATTTATCTAATATTTGATAACATAATTATTTGATATTACTTTAATGTCAAATAATATCACATAATATTATATATATATATATATATATATATTACGTGAACAACATATTATTATTCTTAATAATAATATATAAACATAAAAATAAATCTAATTAATTGGATATTAATATAATTAAAGTCTAATTAATTATTATCTTATTCCTACTCCTTTTGTATGACTCTGTAGGTTCTTACTACGTTGACAATAACTTATTATTAAGCCATAGATAGTGAGTGGTATCTAACAATATATCATTACTACTCAAGTAGTAAAAATATCTATGATTCGACATCCACCTAATACATGATTAACGTTTTGCATCATAATCCCTTTTGTAATAATATCCAAATTGAATTGGAGGCATGCAGAGTGTCATCCTCATCAAAGTTTAATTTATATTTTTTGATATTGAGTAGACTTCAAAATAAATTATCAATATCACATATTGATTCATTTGAGCATGACCATGCATTTCTAAGTCTCACTCAATCAAGGGGCCCAAGGATATATCTCTTTTATATAAGAGTAACAAAATTTCATCTACATCACTCACTTCCCTCTGCATGATTCATGACATACCCAATCAACGCCGTACTCATCATCCCAATTAAAGGTGACATAGGATGACATCAAAGTGAGTAATCCCTCATGTAGGGACCCATAGTGACTTCAGGTCAAAGGATTATATATAATTGTGACCATATGAGAACTACTAATGACACATGTCTTATCCATGTAGTTTTCTCATAGTGGGTGAATCTAGTATATCTGTTCACTAACAATGTACTCATGTATTGACTTAATATCACATATCCATGATTCATAATCATCAATCACTATACATGTCAGTCTCGATGTACTATTACTATCCCTTTCGTAATAATACTTGATTAGGGGCATTTTATGAAGAGTAAAACTATTCCAAGGATAATTATTATATTAAATTATAAAATGAAAATAAAATAATATAATAATTGCATTGCCTAAAATAAAACATAATACATTGTGTATTATTTCAATCATTTATATGATTAGTTCCTAGGATACACACCAATAATAACTACCTCTTTATTATAAAAAAAGGGAATTGTGGGTATACAACAGTAATAATTTATAGATCTGGCACTTATTTGAAATCAGGATTAACGTTTATGCAAATAAAATAGGCCGTAAGTGTGTCATTTTGTTATAGGCCTTTTGAGAGTTGTTATTATTTATGTGTAGACAAAAAGGAAAGACAGAGGTTCTGGGGTACCTCGCGGCAGGTTACAATATAGTCAGGTACATTCATTATGCGATGCTAAAACGACACACCCCCATCGTGTGTTCCTTTGTAACAAAAGCACCTTCCATAATAACACATTATTCACACTTCGTCACCATAGGGTCCCTTTGGAGCAACCCCACAGATCGAATGAAGCCACTGTAGAAACTATCATTAACTATTGCAAGCATACCCAAACAATAGTGTACCTACACATACTAGCATTCCAGCTTCTAGCCACTCTCTACTACTGCTAGATAATGACTTCCCTTAAACCAAGGCAAAATAGGTCGTCAACTGGTAAATGCTTCACTCTTTTAAATAGTTTGTATGTGTGTGTGTATTACCTTAGCCTTAAGGTCATTGAAAATGTTATTGTTGCTATTTACGTGTAAGTAGGTGTGCACACATGTGTATAAAAATATATGTATAGCATCGATGTTAAGGCATAGCCCTAGAAGTTAGATCGATAAATCCATACGTTAATGTCTCATTGCATGTTACCTTGGCTTAACCCACATGATAAGTCTTTGCCCATAATCAGAAACATACAATCCAACACAAGATTTACAATCTGTATCTCATGATGAGCTTCGATCATAACTTCACGACCCTATTTTCAGCCCAAACACCATAATAGGGGTGATGATATATTATCCTTGCTTTGTATCTTTTTGTGTGATGGAGGGAAACATCAAAGCACGCATGTTGTAGTGCAGTCATTGTCATTGGGTATGTGTTATGTTCACTAGCATGATGTTACTATTTTGTTGCCAAACAGTAATATCCAATATCGCAAGTTTCATTTTGATTTTTTCTCAAAAAAATTTCTAGTTTCTACCTACCAATTTGTTCTAAGTTATTGTGGGGTGTTACTGTTTCCATACTAAACAATAACGTGTTGATCTAACATCATTTCATCACACTAGAGTGGAAGACAGTAACATACATTGTTGAGCTGCAAGCCTCTACATGTTATTGTTTTATTGGAAAATAGTAACATGTACAGTGAGTGTTAAGCATGTTATTTCAGTGCAAATGCAGTAGTCGATATCAACCTTCACATGGTATTATTGTTTGCAACTTAATAGTAACATCAGTTCATCGTTGATGTCAGTATTTTGTATTAAATAGAAACATGACATTTCACTATTTTTGTTATGATAGATCTAACCAATGCATTTTTCTATCCACGAACAAAAAGGCTGCTTAACACTTAAACAAGTAAAAGTTGAGAAGCCAATTGGAAGATTCCAGCAATATAGGTCTAATCTGTTGGCATGTATAAGGCAGCTTAAAGATCTCTAATTCAACGAAAGTAATAAAAGGTACTGCAGTAAAACCTTTTCTGACTGTTGCTCAATGCCATATTGACAAGGGCATTTGATTGTAACATGTATTAGAAGACTGATTAAGAAATCCAATCAGTAATTTACACCTACTCATCGGAATATAATGGCTTCATAATTGGGGGCAAACATTTAAGCATCACACCCATATCGATGAAGCTCATCTTTGGAATCAAGGATAGAGACCGCCCCATTGACATGACACTAGGCAAGAGGCTACAGTTAGACTTAGTCACCAGAGGATTTCGTGGCCAAGGATGCCTCACAAAACAAACTATATTCAAGGCACTCGAATAGGCAGTGGAAGGAACATCATAAATCGATGTTAAGGACATCTTTCACTTTTGCACATTAATGTTCTTAGTGACCTTTTTTGTGCCAAACAAGGCCAGTGAGTGTGGGTGGTTTGCACACATACATTAGTAACTAATAGGCTCCATTAAAACTGATAAGCCACTAAATGTTATTGGTTATATCATACTATTGCTAGCAAGTCACTTGTATCCAACCTACCTTACTTCATGATATTTTCTCCAACACTATCTTCATCTATTTCTCCTGAAGTAATTGCATGTTCTGAGTTCATTTTTATTGTCAACGAGCCTTCATTTGTCAGGCAATCTTGTGTTTTTTGCTTGAAGTTAATTCTTGGAAACTAATAAGTTTCTCATCTTCTTTGCATTTTGGTTCCTAGAGTAACTTGATTCATCTATTTTTAGCTTGCGTTACTGACTGGAAACCATGCTGCAACATGTTACTATTTATCTTATAGATAGTAACACGTTCCTTACCTTCTCTGTTGACAACTAGATTACATTCATCTCGTTATTTCGGGGTTTTGAATGTCAATGGCATTTGATTTATCCATTTATGATAGAGTTTTAGGAATGTATTATTGTCTAGAGGTCACAATGCAGTATGTTACTATTTGGCCTGTGGACAATAACACGTTGCTCACTATAGTTTCATTGATAGCAAGAATTCAATTGTCTCCTTGATTTGGATTTTTGATTGCCCATAACACTTGATTAGTAAATTTAGTTTGAGTTTTATTTCCTATCACTATCGAGAGACTAATTGTAACATGTTACTACTTGACTTGCAGATAGTAACGCACTATTCTTTGTTAGATTTCCTATCAATGACATTAAAGAGCCACCTATTTTAATCCATTTTTAAATGTAATTTTCATTGCTTACTGTTTAACTATATGTATGTTGTATTGTTTATAGTATTAGCTATGTGAGACCACTAACGTGCTTAATGGGCCTACTACTCAAAAAATACTGAAATGGCTCAATTGAGACCTTAGGCTCCTCACACATCAACTAAAGGATAAAAGGGCCAACCAGCATTAAGTAACTTTTGGACACTTATTCTGCTATTGTTTAATTATCCTTATAATGTTATTATTTCTCACCTAAACAGAAACATGTCAGCGTATTGTAATAAAAAACCACCACTCTTATGTTACAAGTTGTTAATAGAGAACTCTAACTAACAATCGAAGAAATAAGCCTTCTTTACCACCCTCACATGCAAATAATGCATGGATTATAATTGATCAAGTACTAAGAATGACCAGGCACGCATGTCACACTGCATTCATCGGATGACTCCAAACTTAATGACAACACAGGGATGACACAATACATAATACAACTACGAACAAACAGTATTGGACTAGTTCATAAATATTGCACTGTCCTAAGAAGAAGAAGAACAAAGTGACGATGTGCAATAGCTGAAGGATCAATTCCTCATCGCGAACAATAGGGTTAACTAACTAATCGATGAAATGAAGATTTTGGATGATAAACTTCAGAGGCCAGAGAAACAACTACAAGAAAATAAGCAAACAATCATATCCCTCACGCAAGAAAACAAATGCCTCTAGACATAACTTTTCGACATAACAAAGGAAGTAAACAAACTTAAGGTGACCATTAGTAATTTGGAAATCAAAAATGCCAATCTTCATATCCAAGACAACTAGCCAAGAGCATAACTCATAGAACTAAATGTGCAGCTAGTTACATAGGAGAAAACAAGCACTAAAAAGGAAGGAGAATAAACCCCAGCTAGATAAAATGATTTAGTACTGACTCATGATTGAATTATATTAACTGTCTTGTGTGGTCAACCTAGTTAGTCTTTTTTAAGAAATACGGGGAACCAAGTTTGACCCCAAGGCAGAGCAAGCAATAATGTAGAAATTGTTCTATTCCTTTTAAACTTAACGGGTTTCAAGGACTACACAAACTCCAACCACTTCACACTATTCATACTCAATAAAGCAAAGTGCAAGTGGACTCATACAATTCATTGAGGCCTAAAATAGAGGAGACGGTGGGTCTATACTTTCGTGATGCCCTAATGGTGGTAAGTAGTGCTTGGATTATAATAAAGTACTTTTTACTCGGTCTGTGTAAAAACATTCCGTTTGATTCAGGCCATTGTTTCTAAGCCAATTAACAACATGTCAGCCTACACTAGCATGTTACTAATTGGTTTGCAAACTTTAACAAGCAATTCCTTCACTTCCTTGTTGTTTATGATACTTAACTCGTCTACTCAATCTATGTGTAAAAACATCCCATTTGATTTAGGCCACTGTTTCCAAGCCAGTCAGCAGCATGTCAACCTACACTAGCATGTTACCGATTGGTTTGCAAACTCTAACAAGTAGTTCCCTTACTTCCTTGTTATTTATAATTCTTAACTCGTCTAATTAGTTGGATTAGTTCAAGGTGTTATTGAATCCAGAGCAAACAATGACTTATCAATCCAGGAGAACATCTTATTGTTGTATGGTCTGCAAACAGTAACATATTGGTTTCTATAATTTTCATTATCAATCGCACCAAATTTTCTTATATTTCTTGCTCTTTGGTGGGTGATTCTATTCGCAAATCGGATAGTAACATGCAAGGTTAAGAGAGCAACATGTTATTGTCACATTTGGAAACAATAACATGTTATTTTTTGGCAACCTCGTCATCAATCCTACTTAGTCTATGTGTAAAAACATTTCGTTTGATTGAGGCCATTATCTCCAGGCTAGTCAACAACATGTTAGCCTACACTTGCATGTTATTAATTGGTTTGCAAAGTCTAATAAGCATTTTCCTCGCACTATCCACTATTTATTTTACCTGATCTATCTTGTTCATTGGCTCAATATGTGATGTTACTATTTCCATCCTAGATAGTAACTTTTTAGCCCAAGAAACCTTCATTTACTATCTAGTCCATAGCCAGGCCAAAATAATAATATGTTATCACCTGGCATTTTTCATTGTCAATCATACTTGATTTGACCTTACATAAGGTTTCATTGCTTTGATGCTAGTGTCTCGAGACCACACATGAATGTGTGAGGCCAAAATAGCAACATGTTACTATTTAATTTGCACACAATAACATGATACTTTTTGGCAATTTTTTGTCAATTGTACCTGAATTGTCAATTTATTACATTTTTTAGTTTACTTTACTATTTGCAGAGTAGAAAGTAATATACTGTCTAGTATACTTAATATCTTACCAAACTTAGTGATTGAATAATAGAAGGATTATGATGAGGAGAGGAAGAATGAACTCCTCTGCAAGAACGAGATGGATTTGGGAGTAGAACTTATAACTTAAAAGCCACCTTTCAAAGTCATATCATACGAAAGGTCACCACAGCAAAAGTCTGTATCGTAAGTAGCATCAAACTATATCATTCTGCTACTTTACAATTTTAGGCAAGACTATGGCATTTTTGTTTGTAAACAAATTGAGGATATATTCAATGATAAAGAATTGGAAGAATAATTTCCATTAGAATCTATGAGAGAATACAGATTAAAGTTAGTGCATAATTTCCTCAACCACTTCAAACTATCCAATTGAAATACATGTAACATTCTTGTAATTCGTATGAAAAATTAATGATTTATATTATTATTATATACCTTCCCATATCCTTGTAGGTCGCATTGAATTGTATGTAACATTCAATTATGTGTAACATGTTAAACTCAATTATAAGTAACATTTAATTACACGAAATGTTCAATTGGGCTCTTTAATAAAGATTCATTACATTCTCCTTATCCATTCAATTTCAAAATCATAATGCAATGACCCTATCTTTAGAACATCAGCCTCGACGTCCCTAATAAATATATGTAGATTTTAGTAGTGTTCCTACTAATAAGACTTAACTTGTTTAGTTAATCCAGGTATTGGATAACAATGCTATTTGGTGACTAAGAAATAATATGTTACTGTTTAACCCCCCTACAATAACTATTGGTCCCTAGCCATTTTGCTGCTAACAAGACTTGATTTGCCCCTATTTACTTTAGGTTTTCGGCGAAAATGCTCTCCGATGCCTAAAAAGAAACATGTTACTGTGTGATCAGTAGACAGTAACTTATAGTTCTTGGGTGGTTTTGTTGCTAATCGTAATTGGTTTGCATTCGTGTTTTGAGTTTAGGTCACATCTACTGTCTAGTGACCAAAAAGTAATATGTTACTGTTTGATCCAAAAATAGTAACATGTTATTCCTTAATAGTTCTTCAGTTAATGAGAGTTAATCTGCCTTATTATTTTAGGTTTATAGAAGTGAAATATTATAGTGTTTGGAGATTATGAGATTTGGTGGCAGGACATCTGAGGTGGTTGCCGCACATTATCATTCTTCTTACTACGATTACAACAAGTTATTGTTTAATCAATAGAAAATAACTTGTAATTCATTGGCAATTTTGCTACTAATCGTAATTGGTTTGCATTCATTCTTTGGGTTTAGGTCACATCTACTGTCAGGTGACTAAAAAGCAGCGTGTTATTGTTTGGTTCAAAGATAGTAACATATTCCCCAGTAGTTTTTCAGCTAATAGGAGTTGATCTGCCTTATTATTTCGAGTTGATAGAAGTGGAATATTATAGTGTTTGGAGATTGTGAGATCCGATGGTAGGACATTTGAGGTGATTGTTGCATATTATCATTGTTCCTACTATGATTACACTCAAGTCAACATTAGATTTTTGTTACATTGTAGATCAATTGCATTTTATTACTATTTGCATACCTTGAGGTTCTCAGTCCTTGTAGTTCTAGTAAAGGATAAAGGTGAAAAGATAAATGAAAATTAAAAATGGTGTATTGGGAGTGTATTAGTATTACAATAAAAAATTGGTACATATCTAAGCAAAAGATCAACAGTAGCACCTCTTTAAGACTAAGTTTAGTTAGTGTTAGCGCGGCTCGATTATCTTAATTTTCAATGATCATGTGATCATCATTCTAGTCTTAATGTGGTATGTTCCCTATTCCGGAGTAGTTTACAATCTTCCTGCCTCACTCGTAACAATGCATTAGAGATGGTCTCAACAAAGCTTGCTATGCATGTGTAACAACCTCGAAGCAAGTAACCGGGTGATGGCAGAGGCCAACTGTGAGAAGTTAACTATCTGATTTAGTACGTGGTTAGGAATTAGTCCCCAATGTCACATGCCATTAATTGATCACATGGACTCATATTACTGTCTGCATGTCAATTAATCACGTGATTGAGTACTCATCTCGCATGATTAAGTGTCTTGTCTTATGTGATTGAGTGTCCTAAGTATATATTTCATAATGTAGACTTGTTGGAGACATTAAATTAGGGGGCAGGGGGTGAAGCTGTTAGAGAACTGAGGAACCCTATGTCTATATAAGAAGGCAAGCACAGTTGGGGTGAGCAGATACAAAGCACTTTTGTGTACATTGTCGAAGTAACATTTACACTTGTAAAACACTTTCCTTCATGGAGCATTTGTCACAAGATGATGCATCAAAATAAAAGGTGCCCAAACGCATAAGGAGGGAGGTAAAACAACTATCTTCATGTTTACATACAATGCATTGTTTGTGTAGATGCTGGGTGATCGGATGGAGAATATTGAAAAAATTGTAGCTTCTTTAATGGCTGATATTACCAAAATTTCAAGACATAGCAGTAACCAAAGGGAAAGTGATCAAGTATTCAAAGGTTACATCCGCCAAAAGCTTCAGATACTATAGGATTCTTACACAAGGATAGAGTGTCTATTGGATAATGTGCTAGAGGACAAAGGTAGGAAATTGAATGTCATTGAAATAGATCCTAATCTTGTAGATGCTCTACCTCCTAGCACAAGTCTTCAACATAGTATCTTCCAGAGAAAGGGAAGTCCACAATTAACCGTATTCCTTCAGAAATTAAGGTAAAACAGCTTATGCATGTATTGAAATTAGTATAACACATCACTTACTCACTGTGCATCTGAAGTGCATTTCTTTCTTTTAACGGCTTTGTTTGAAGCTGCAGCCACCTAATTCGTTCATAAAATTTTCACATGCAAAGGCAAAAGGAAAAGTGAATGTGGTATGTATTGAGAATCTGGGTATGCTGAGTTGCAAGCTATTTTTTAGGGATTCAATGGAAGGAGAGTCCACTCAATCCCAGCTTAAAAAATGATAACAGTGATCCAAGTGAGGATGATAAGGTGTACATGCCAAAAGGGTTGGAGGTAGTATTCCACCCTCTAAGGTTAATATTGTTAACATCATTGGAGGTTCAAGTGGTTGCTTATATATTCT
Source organism: Sindora glabra (assembly GCA_020226215.1). NCBI lineage: Eukaryota > Viridiplantae > Streptophyta > Magnoliopsida > Fabales > Fabaceae > Sindora > Sindora glabra. The sequence goes on from JAIUCU010000261.1 coordinate 159,396, forward strand.
CTACTAATAAGTTAACAAAATGTGCATTATTACTAACTATTATGCACCTATAATATGCTTAATGTTATAATCAATGTTTTCCCACACCTTATTGTTACCATTGTATGCAGTAACACTAGAGCATTGGGTTTATGGATTAGTAAGCTAGCACACGATGAATATTTGCAGTCCTTCATCATGTAACTTAAAGCATATATGATATAACTGATGTTTTCCGTGTTCCCATCCACAAGTTTTAATTATAGTTCCTTGTAAAATGACGTTTGAAGAGAAGAAGAATGATGTAATCCACCATTGGTGCCTTGCATTCGCCTTCTAGATAAAATTGTGAAACATAGAAAAAAATTTGGTGTCTACTGTGTTGATGGTTTCTTTTCGTGTGTGTGCGTATGTGAAACTGGTTGGCATAATGGTGTGAAATTCCTTATATGTAGCAGTAAATTATGAAAAACACCCTCACACCTGAGCACACAATGAAAGGACATTTCATGTTTTACATTTCCTTCACTGTGAGTAGTCTGGAAAAGATATACATTCCTATTAATGATGAGAATGTATATTGGTGATCTCATTCAGAGAAGGAAAATTATTGTACTTAGATTCTACCCTTAGTCTTACAACAGAAGATGACAAATACGAGAAAATACTTTGAATAATGGCTTTGTTTTACATTAACATTGATCTTGCAATAATAATTCCTATTGTTGCCCACTTAAGTGATGGACCTTTTATTAATATTTTTTTTAGGCAAAGTTCATGGAGATCCTATTAAAGGACAACAAGCAACCCAACACTCACTAAAGCCCTGTTCCAGAAATATCAAGGTGGTTAATCATGGTACCCCTTGGAGTTCCATGGCAAAATAACTTGTAGGTGAACTATTTCTTTATATTGTTTCATTGCTATTAATTTTCACATATTATGTGATTTCTAAACCAAATATCTTATGTAGCTATGACTATGGCGTTTGGGTTGTTGGTTGCGTGACTCTTTATGCCATATAAGGAGACTATAGAATTACGGTAACACTTTATGTCATTATTTTCTCTATTTCTTATTTCCACGCTAGAAAATAGCGCTTGGTAGTAACCCTCATTAAAAATATGCAACCAAGGAGTGCTTATGGGCATGTGCAACTTGCCCTGGACCTTATGCTAGGTTAAAATAATACTAAGAAAGATCGAGTAATAGCTTTTGCAAAGGATTTCTAGATAAAGCATGAGAACATCATCTATCTTTGAAAGATTATAGCAATGACATGGTTTTGTGTGTGACAAAGGGGAACTATCTTTGAAAGGTTCGGTTGTGGCTTCTACAAAGAGATTCTAGACTAAGCATTGTGCCTCTGATGGATAAGACACTGACATTATTTTGGGTGTGACAAAGACTAACTAGGTTGTGCCTTCACACATTTAGGGAAGATGGAACACATCTCTACAAATGCTGGGTTATCGACACCTAAGAATTAATATTGACAGTTATTTTTGGAGGTGTCAATTTGGGCAGGCTGGATGTGCTTGTGATGCTGGAAGCCAATTTGTGTGTATGTTATGTTTGAATTGATTAAGCCACCACTTTTATGAATGTAAAGGCTGTTAAAGGGCTCCTTTGTCTATTCATGTGTCTTCATACAATGACATCTCTATTATCCATGTACAATGCAAGTGTAACCCTCTTTGGTTAACTTGTAAATGGTCATAGGAAATGTATAGTAATGCAATGGTTGATGCTAATTTTGTAATGCAATATACTTTGTCATTGTTACTTTGAGTGGTCAGCATGTTTTTGACTTGCAATATGGTTGAAATAAGGTACTAATTTCATAAGTCAAATTGGTTTAGGTTATAACAAATACTACTAAAGATTAAGTTCATGTGTTACGGATTGAATTCTAAGTTTGTGGTTTGCATGGTTAAGGGGCAATCGCTATGTTCCTTTGCTACGAGACAAGGACAATTCTTGTACTACATTTATAAGCCATACCCCGTATATCAGTGCATAGTCTAGATACCTGGTAGCCATTAACTATGTATCTATGCCATTGTGCAATTATACGTGTTTGATGAGTATTACCATGCCCTATAAGGCAGTGTATGGTCTAAACACATGTAACTTCTCTCACATAGAGGTTTCTAGCATGCAATCGAACTACAAGATACAAAAAGAAAACTATCAAAATTCATTAATTTCAATTGTTAGTGTTATAGTTGCATACAATCCAAGCACGCAGATGTACATGGAATTGTTGGTTGCATCATTAACATCCTCAACCTCACTAAGACTAAACTATATGAATATTTGGAAATAAAATACAAGGTATGGGAAGGTCTAGTAAGGGGAAGAATTATAATAATTAACAAATCAAGCATCATTAGCCCTAAAACAGATAGGAAATTTTGACGTTACTATTTTCCAACCAAATAGTAATACGTTATTTTCCTTGTTTAACATGTCACCATACGGTCATAATGCATTAGCATGATCGGAAAACAAGATAAATTCATTAGTCAAGTGTTGTCAATAACAAAATGGATGAGAGTAATGTGTTACTATTTTTAGAACAAATAGTAACGCCATGCTTAGTCTATCGTGTGCCTTTTTAGCCTGTAATAGGTAGCATAACCAAAGAAAAAGCAAACCAGACATGCAAATCATGTGCGATGGGTAACCTAACTATGGGAAAACAATGTGTTACTATTTTTATGCAAGACAATAACATGTTCTCTCTGTGGTCTAGGCATTTTTGTTTGGACAAAAAAAAGAGTAAATAGTTCGAAATGAGTGCGATTAATAATGGGATTGCAAGGAGACAGCATGTTATTATTTGCATTCTAAACAGTAATGTTAACCAGGGATATATCTCTAGGATTGCACGGTTGATAGCAGTGACTTGGCTTTTAGAGCTAGTATAAGGGTTGTACGTTAGTGATCCTATATTGGGATAGTAGTTTAGAGCAAGAAGTGTAAGGAGCCAATAGAGCCAACTGGTCTGTAGCAATATGTAACTATTTTTAGGATAATTAGTAACGTGTTGCTATCTTGGTCCATTATGTTATTGTTCCAATTAGGGACAGTAGCGTAGCCAAAGGAAAAAGAAAAATGAGAGAGAAAGAGAGAGAGAGAAGAGAGAAAACACAAAGCAAAGCAACACATGCAAATTAGGTGTGATAGGTAACCTAGCTACAAGAAAATAGCTTGTTACTATTTTCATGCAAGATAGTAACACGTTGTCCTTATGGTCTAGGCGTTGCTATTTGGACAAGAAGAAGAGTAAACAGTTCGAAACGAGTGCGATTAATAATAAGGTTGCAAGGAAACAATGTGTTACTGTTTGTATTCTAAACAATATCATGTTCCTTTGATCTGATGACTCTATTATTTATTAGAGGAGTAGTCACATTGATTGAAAACCCACAAAATAGATGGGCAAATCAAGAATGAATAACAATGAAACAGCAAGGAGTCACAAGTTACCATTTTTTATCCAAATAGTAACACCAACCAATCCAGAAGAAGATTAACTTTGCTAAACGCTAAAGAAAAGCATTGCAACAAATAATAGCACTTGTCAATTCAATAAGAGGATCTATAGATTGGAACTTTTTTGTAACATCATGTTGAGCAACCTCCTTCCTAACTATTTAATTGAGTTTTTGCAAGTTCTATTAAAGAGTAACTAACCTAGAAAACTAACATCAATAAGTTACAAACTACAACTTGATTCCATGATTCATGCTTGCTCCTGACTATTCAACAATTATTCCACCTTATTTGATAGGTCACCGGAATGCAAATATGCATTACAAAGATGGCGACTTGCAATACAAGATATGATCCTAGGCAATACTCGTGCAATTGACATTCGTGGTTCTCATAAACTAGGGAAGTCACCAATTTTTTGAGTGAAAATGACAATTAAACAATAACCTAAATTGTGCTAAATCTAGGAAACCAAATATTACTAACCTTAGAAGGATGGTGATGAGGCATGGCCAAGATTAGCACCCTCTTTGCTCAAAAATCGATGCTTGCCATTATGCTTGTCTTGGGGTTCCCTGGAGCCTCTGCTTTTTTTGCACTTTTCAAAATTGCATATGCAGCGAGCTAAAAAGGCCATTGTGCAAGTTTTTTAACAGAAAAGATGAGATCAAACTATAAAATTTTTTTAGCCAAATCCCTTACGTGTTCATGTCAATATTAATAATGGGGTAGCAAATGTATGGTTACCAGCTTGCCATGCAAGCAAGGCTCCATACCCTACTAATGGCAAACCATGCAAATAGGAAAGCAAGAGTCAACAAAGCTAGAGTCAACGAGAAATATTGGAATGTATTTAAGCTGCTTGCAGAAAAACCTATAAATAAAAGGCCAATGGAGCTAAGGGTTCGAAAGGGTAACAATGGGCAGATCCTAATTAAGCAAGGTCCCTTAAGTTTTGAAAAAAAAAATATTTCATGTAATTTTATTTTGTAAGAAAAAATTAATTAACTCAGCTCCCTTAACAAAAATAAATATGATAAATAGTTGAAAGAAATAAGAAAAAAAAGAGTGATAATCTAAAATAAGAAAGAAGAGATATAGTATGAAAATAAAACTTACTATCATATTAGTATTTCTTATTATCATTATAAATAGTCATTAAATATACAGGAAGTTATGCATACTTAAGGTGACGTTTGGTTCGCGGAATGTTTTTAACATTCCCATGAAAGTTTTAAGGGAATATTACATTCTCATGTTTGGTTCAAAGTTTGAAAAAAAATGTCTGAGAATGTCACATTCCCGGGAATCTTTTTAACTCAACATTCCCCTATTCTCATAGGGGAAGGTAGGTATCTTAGATTCCCATGTAATGGGAATGTGATATTAAAATATTTCCAGAAAAATTTTATAGTGAACCAAATATAAGAATGTTATATTTTCGTTAATTAAATTCCTAAGAATCACATTCCCGGAAATGTATACTTTCCTAAGAATGTAAGATCCCGTGAACCAAGAACTACCTAAGTGTAAGAATTTGCTCGAACTTATTTTATACGCTTTTATCAATTATGTGTCAGTTTTTTATATATTTATTTTTAAAATAAATTCCTTTTATTATCCCATAAAATATTAAGGATGAAAAGTTTTAGGTGCATAAAGATTAGCCTAATATTTGAAGGAATAAATACACAACAAGCTAAAATTTCGAAAATGAAATCATAATTTAACTCATTAAAAAAATTGTATAATGATTTTGTATAATTTAACTCATTAAAAGATTGTATAATGATTTTGTATCAATAATGTAAGATTAAATAAACCAAATTCACATATCTTACTCTCACAATAAGTCACTTATTTTAATAAATTAATTCTATTCTCAAATTTTTCTATATTCCATATGTTCATGTGAGAAAAAAAATACATAAAAAACTCATTTTTATGTATATTTCTACAACTCACTTTTTAATCTATTCTTAGATATATTAATTTTCCAATAATATAAGATATGTTAATTTTATTGAAAAAAGAGAATATATTTTTTCTTATAACTATTGCACATAACTTTTATTGCATTTTATAATTTTTTATTAAATAATGTATTAATTAATATGTTTTATTATTCTTAATATACGATATAAATATTTGCTTTGACCTTTTGGTCTTGGCTTTAATATATTAGAATTTGTTTAAGTTTGATTATATTTGCCTAATTGCCAAGTTTGACCATTTCAATAATGCCAGTTCAATTAGTATGAACTCGAACTTATTTATTTTAATCAAATTTCAACTTGCAAATTTTATATTTGACTCAATTTTATTTACGCTCTTAATTTCTTGCCTTAGCTTAAAAATAAAATAAAAGTATCGATGATGGCATATCTTCTTTAATAATGTAAATTTTTGTCTCTAAATTGATTGGTTATAATTTAAAAAAATTAAAATGGAACTCCTTAGGAATTGACTAAATCATAATGGTTGATCTAGTGGTATAAATTTATATCATTAAAAGAAGTGATGCGATATAATTTTTTTCAAATAAAATTTCTAGTCCCCCCCCCCCGCCCCCTCCCTCCAAAAAATTTTCACCCTCCGCCTTCGCAATGACCACGCCAGCCTCTTCCCCCTGAACTTGTCACTTCAATTAATTCCATAAGCAAAATTATTAATATATAAATTTATGCTAGAGATGTTTTCTTTTCTTTTTTTGGGTTAAACTGAAAAGTCTAATTAAGAATACAATGCAAGCTAGACATGTTGAAAAACAAATCATAAATTACATATTGATTTTTCGAATTATTATTCATATATTTGCCACATGTGTTTAGTCTTGTCAAATAAAAGAAAGAATTTGTTTTAGGCTCTGTTTCATGCAACTAATTGATAAGTTAGCTGATAGCTAATAAGTTATTTGATAACTGATAACTTATAATTGATAGCTGATAATTGATAAGTTAATTAAATTATTTCATAAAATTAGCGGTTGAACCAGTTGAAATTACAAAATAACATAAAAAGATATATAATAGAAATATATATATAATTAAAATAATTTATATTTATGTAAGAATTAAATTATATTAATTTAATTATAAAGTTTAAAATAAAAGTATAATTTTTAATATTTAATTAATTATATTTTATAAACATATATTAATTTACTTATATAATTTTTATTTATTATTTATTATAAAATAATAATTAATTAAAATATAATTAAATATATTTTTTAAAAATTACTTAAGTTTATATTACAAAAGATATAGATTATAAATTAATAAAAAGAATAAGAAAAGATTTGAAAATAATTTAAAAAAATAGTAGCTTATAAACTATAAGTTAATCTAAGTAACTTATTAAATCAAATTTTATAAATTAGTGCGAGAAATATCTCTCAAGGCTAGCTTATAACTTATTAAACAAATTAATAAGTTATAAGTTAACTTATTTATTGCACGAAATAAAGCTTTAGTTAATGTTGCATCTTAGACTAAGTGTACTTTAACAAATACTATTGATGCATGGTTTCAAATCCTCTAGCAAAGCTAGCCGATGTTTTTAGTGGTGTAATTTCTTTCCTCATATCCTCGTTTTATTTTTTAAAAAATAATGAATGGTTAAATCATGGCCTATATATAAAGATTAGAGATTAATCCTAAATATAGTAACAACTAGAAAAACTTTTAAGAGATGACATTACGTATCACTTAAGCCATTTGCATGTATGCATTAAATAGTTTATATATAAATTAATAAATGAATTAATTTATAATTTATTGATTTAATTATGATTTACAACTTAATTTTTAGAAGTATTTGACATACTAAATTATTTAAGAAAATAAGATTTAATATAATAAATTTTACAAAATAACTAATAATTGATATCCTTCAAATTTTCCTTCTAATTTAACCTCTGCTTTTACTTAAATAACAATATATATTCTAACTGCAAGTAAATATTTAAGCTCTATCATTAATTTAATAATAAATAAATAAATAATAAGTGATGACACAAAATATAAAATAATTAAATTTTAAATAATTATATTATTAATTTAAATAAAAATATAAATAAATATGTAGAGCATCATAAAACAAAACTAATTAAATTTTTAGATAATTATATTTATATTTTGAATATCTTGATTGCATTAATATAAGTTAATTTTAAAATAATTTGAATTAATTCAATTCATATAAATATTTATATATTTTTATAATATTTATATTTTTCACTTAGTGTGTGATGTATGTACAGCTACTTAAATCGAATAGTATTTTTTATTATAAGAAGTTAATTAATTTATCAACAATTTAACAAATCTTAAGTGATTTGTTACCCTTGTATTATGAAAAATAAAAATTCCATAACAATAACCGTTTTGCCTAATGGGCAACCTCTTGGCGACAATAACACTTATTAAGCAGTAATGGTACAATTCTTAAAATTTGAAAATTATACTGTCTTCTCCTTGGTTTACTGAAAAAAATCCTCAATTAATCATTTTAAACATTTAATTCGAGTAATCTTTGATGAATAATTGCTCATTAGTTTATCACTTTTTTAACTTTTTGCATCTTAAAATTTTGAGGAAACATAATATTTTTTCCTCATTTGCAAAAATAATAATTATTGTATCTTTTAAATTTTATAATTAACATCAGTTACACTTTATTTTATTTTTATGTAATTAATTATTTATCTTTTCATTCATTTGTAAGATTAAAATAAATAAAAAATGTTAAATTAATTGTTAAAAGTCACTTTAATAATATCAAATATATATTTACTCTTTTTTATATCTTTCTATATTATTTCAATGCTACAAATACATAAAATGATGAATAATTACAATAAAAATAAAAATAATAGCATTAGGTAATTATAAAATTTGTAGCATATAAACATATAAATAAAAAATTACTCCAGTATGTACTCTAAAATTTTCATATGAATTAATATTAGGATAATTCCGATATATCCAAATGAAAAGTTTGAATATTGATATATTAACTTAGTTACAGAGTAAAAATCTTTATATTTTAGTGATATAAAAATAAATGATTAAAATTCATAATTACCAAACTTGTTCAATAGGTAAAAAATTGATGACATAATAATTATATTTTGAACTATATTATTTTAATTTTAGGGTTACCAATAATCTAAAATAAATCATTTGAGTGAATTGTTTATATTAACTTATATACGTATATTTTATACTTCTTCACTATATAATAAAAAGCTTAATTTAATGATCATCAACTCAAATTTATTTTTAATATATTATAATTTAAAAATATTAAAAATAGATTACTTTTAAAAAATTACCATATAATCATTTTGAAAATATAAAGTATCAAATTAACAATCTAAACTTTTACTTTATGAAGCAATTTTTTTTATTTTTTTATTTTTTAAATGATCTCCTTCACTTATTTCTTATGCATTAAATATATAAAAAATCTTTTAAATACTCAATTTAGTGATAAAATTTAGTATTACTTTCAATTAAAAGTCCAATATCAATTAATACTTTTGAAATAGGTGATACTTAAACAAATTGTTGTTCTTATATATCACCATCTGAAATAGGTGATACTTAAACAAATTGTTGTTCTTATATATCACCATCCAAAATTAAGTTCTCTAAGCACTTTTAAAATATGCGAAGCAAGTTTTATTTCAAATTTAAAGTGATACGTGTACACTTAAAATATGTGTTTTTCTTTTTATTTTTCTCATCTTATAAATTATATTAAACATAAGCTTTTACAACATATATATTATCATTTTCAAATAAAATATTTGTTTTATTGATTTAATTTATTGTTATTAATTATTTTTGCATAAGATAAAATAATAAATAAATGAGATGAAATTTAATTTCTATTTGTAATGTATGAAATTGTGAAAAAAATAGAGGCTAACATCAAAGAAAAAAATACAACTAATAATTTAATATATCAAATTAAACAATGGTCTATTCGTATTAAATCAAAGTTATAATAACAAATTACCTATATTTTTTAGTTTTAAATTTTTAGGTGGAAAGTATTTAAACATACATATATTGATAAGTATATATGCATGTATATTAGTTCTTTACTGATACTTTCTTGGTATTTTTCAATTTTATATACAAACCTAAATAATTTAAAAGAATAAAATTGAAAAATATTAATTTCATTAAAAATAATAATAGCATGATTCCTATTAAAGATTGATTAGTTAAAATTAAAGAGAATTCTAAAATTATTTGAACAAAGTATATTAATGTTTAAGTATAATTTTATCGCATTATATATATAATATTTTTTTCAACAAATTTATGGCAAATAAAGACTTTATTATTAAAAAAGTAATGTTACCAATAAAATAGTTAAAATAAAGTACTTAAGAAGAAAGAATATAATTTTTTAATTTTTTGGATGAATAATAATTTTCTTCATTTAATGCAAAAGTACTAGATTATATATATATATATATATATATATATATATATATATATATATATATATATATATATATATATAGAGAGAGAGAGAGAGAGAGAGAGAGAGAGAGAGAGAGAGAGACTTGCTTTAATATGAACGAGTGATTTTAAATCTTGAAAAGTAATTTTTTATCTCATGCAACATTTAAATAATGAACAGAAATTTTGGCAATAATTAATATGTTATTCTATTTGATAAAGTAATTATTTTATTATACATTTTCAAGGTGAAGTACAAATATAAATTTTATAAATATATGTGGGTGAAGCAGAAAGAGAGAAAAAAGAAACATTTGAGGAAAAAAAATTTTAAATTTGTGTAAATAAAAAAATATTTGCCACAAGTTACTTTTTAGTTACTAATCTGTTAAAAAAGAGACATGAGACTAAATAAAATTAAAATAAATTTAAAGACTAATTTAAAAGGTTTATGAAGAAATAATTAACTTGAAAAAATTCTTTCATACAAGTAATATATCATTATTTCATTAATTTATCAATTAGAATATTAATATTCACAATTATAATTTTGATATGGAATAACTGGCTTTAATGTTAATTAAAGTTCGGTGCCTTTTCCCCTCATCTATGTTTTACTTCACACTGATGCAGTTCAAAATTAAATAAGATTCTTGGCAGTTGCATTTGTTTACACAAATGGACACCACTCCTCAGTCAATAAAAAATGGCAAATTTCACTTATATGGAAAGGTTGAGTAAGTGTAAAAAGGATACAAATTAGTGCATGCAACAATATATAACTTCGATAAAAAGAGCATCACATCTATAAGAATTTTCAATTTTATGATAATTAGAACATCATAATATAAAATTTGTATTCACTTACCTGATGAATTTGCAGTTATAATTGAATTTCACAGAAGTTAATGAATTCCCTTCAACTAGATCTTCTTCTTCGCTCTTCTCATTTACAGCGGCTCTTAATAGATAAAAACTATGTATATGAGAAGTAAAGAGGGGATATAGTCATAATCCTTATTTATAAAATTCTAGTAATCCTTCTCATAAAAGGATTACTGAACCTTTAAGCCTATACAACCACCAAACCACATTAAACTATGTAGATGTGCTAAGGCTGTATCTCTAAGATCATAATTTTAAATGAGTCTCATGCATGTCTTATAATTGAATTAAATTTTAATTAATTAGTTTTAATAAATTAAAAATTATTAATTAATAGTAGCTCACTTTATGAAAAATTCTAACAACATCCACATTTATTATTCGTATTTTCTTAGGTTTACTGATACGTAAAATATTTGAATATTTATTTTCCCTTATATGATGCATTTTTGGATGTTATCTTGTCTAATTTAATAATTTTAGTTGCATTTTGTGAATGAGTCTTGAATTTGAAATGAAATCAAATCTTTTAGATAATGCTGTGTTTTGACACTGTTTCAGTATTTCGGCCATATCTGGAGTTCTAAATGTCCGATTGGGCTGATCTTTATATGAATTTTGAAGAGAAGATCCAGCCCTACAACTTTCATGTTTAAGGAAAAACCCATTTCGGGACCTAAGGATCTCAAATTTGGCTTGGAAGATGAAACAGTAGTTTTGGCGGAATTTGACATATGGCCACTAATCTTATCATAACTTGAGCTAGAAATGTCCAAATTAGGACTTCTTTATATGCATTTTAAAGAGAAGATCCGGCCCTACAACTTTCATGTTGACAAGAAGACGTAAATCTACCATTTTGATGGTCAAAAACTACCAACAAGTTAGAAGAATGGTTGCTGCGAAAATAAAAAAGGGTAGTTGGAGACCATGAATGGTAGGTGAAGCATGTGATTGGTAGTTGGTGGTCAAGATTCATGACTTGCAGCTGACTCATTCACCTATAAATAGGTGGTAGTGGAGAGCATTCAGGCATCCAAGCATTGGATCAAGCATCCAAGCTTTCATTCATTCATGCATTGTAGATAGTAGTTTAGTTTATGCATTTTTTTTAGTTCTAGTATGCCTCCTACATGGAAGGTTCTACCTCCTACATGGAAGGCTAGGTTCTCCTCCTACATGGACGGTTCTACCTCCTAATGGATGGATAGTATTTCTATTTTCATGCATTTGTAATTATATTTTATGAATGTGATGTTATTTTTATTTTATTTTATGTTTGTTTTTAATTTCATTATGTTCTAATTTTTTATTTTCCTAGGGTGATGGCGTAACTTGATAATAACGGATTGAATTCTAGTCTATTGAAACTAATTTTGATTTTATTTCCTAGATTGAGTTTTAATTATTGCTCTTAATGCTTTCGATTGATTAGCTACCTTTTGAATGAACTCAATATGCATGTTGAGACCGGAAGGAGATACATGTGTATGGAACCTATAATTAAAACCATAAATTACATATGAAATAGGAATATATTCATATGGTTTATGTAGTCTTAATGAGTTTCACAAATCCTAATGCATGATTAGTTGTTGCAATTCACATAGGAATATAGTGAATTGGCAATTAATTATAGAATTACTTGACCTTGGAAGAGGCTAGTAATTAAATTAGGGAAACTCGACTATCAATCAAGGGAGTAAAATTGGATTAGTGTAGATAGATGATTCAATCCGAAGTTGTTAAGTGAAGCCCGATCCCTAGGTTTTTTATTCATACTCATCCTTAGTTCAATTGCATTCATCTTTATTTTAAATATTTTTGCATTAATCTTTATTTACTCGCTTCATTACCAACTAATTGATTTGTCAAATAGAGTTAGGATTATTAATTTTGGTACTTAGTGAAACAATCCTCGTGGGAACGATACTTACTTATCACTTTATTACTTGTTTACGATAGTGTGCACTTGTGCTAGTTGATAAATCATTTCACACGTAACATTTACAATTGGATTTTATCACGAGATCTCCACATTATTCATTCAACTAGTTGATGGTTATTATGATGTTATAGTAAAGTACATCTACGTTGGGAATATTTAATTTATGTGATATTAAATGTGTTTTAAAATATTGTTTTTCTTGTCATATTCAAGATTTGCTTCTTAACTTTCATGTAAATGCGCATAGTTTCATATGATTAAAGAAGAAGAAAAAGAAGCACATTTACATTGAAAAACGTAAATGAATTTGTTATCTTAAAAATAATTTCAGTATATATTATAATTATGATACACTTGATGAAAATAGAGCATGGGTGTGTATATCCCATGACTAACATCCCCGCACACAACGTGATTTCCCTTGAGTAAAAGTATATTATCACACTTTTGAATATAAGAAATTAACAATAACAAATAAATAAACACAAAGATCTTTCTAATTGAGAAGTATAATATTTAATCCTTCATCTATAAAGGTAATAACTATTATATCTCTCAAGTTTTATAACTAGCACTATTAATCTTTTTTTTTATTTGTTATAATTATTCATCCCTTCCTTTACTTACAAGGTTAAAATAATAAAAAAAATATTCAAGTGGATTGATGAATTTTACTTTAACAATATCAAATCATACTTATTGTTTAGTTTTATTCTTTATTTTTATCATTTATTTTGTTATTATTAGTATTAAGAAAGACGAATAATTATAACAAATACAACAATAAAGGATTAATAATATTAATTACAAAATTTGAAAAAAAATATAATAATCATTACTTTTATAAATAAAGAATTAACTGTTATGTTTACTCCTTTTAAGTTTCTACAAAAAATGATTTATTGAAATGTTCTATATTTTCTATAATGAAAGTAAAAGGAAAGCTGCATTCAATTTTTTTATTCACAATATTTCACCTTATTACACACGTTATAATTTAATTCAAACTAACATTCCAATGGCCAAAAAACACTAATAATCCTTTTTTAAATTTCGCAAATTTACCAAGACTGAACCTAAATACAAGATTGGAGTTTATTTTGGTATTATCTCGATAAAATGACAGATTTTATGAGATATTTTTCATAAAATTAACAATTTTTTTGTAAAGTCTGTAATTTTTTTATAATTACATAAGTTATAGAATATAACTATTTATGTAAATTTTATAATTTTTTATTATATCTTGTAATTTATTTTCTAAATCATATAACATAAACATTAATAATTGCAGTATAAAAATTTTAGGAACTTTACAAAAAAATTACAACATTTTACCATAAAGTTAGTTTGATAAAAAATTATAAGATTAATACAAAAAATTGTAAAGTTGTATCATATTCCTTATTACAATGGACTATTGACCCTACAATATTTCAATGCTATATCAGTTTTTAAATAAGAAAACCACATACAAATTGTGGATTGGTGTGCAAAGAATCAAGCTTAATAAAAACATACCAAAACATGCAGGAAATAATTTTTAAAATAATTAAAAATGCCTATTTTTATAATAATAAAAATAATTAAACCCCAAATGTGCATATATAAGATTTTGAATGAGTGGAACTTTGGTTTTATGCTGATGAATGTGGGGACATCCAAAATGAGTGATCCAAATTTATTATGTCTTTAGATAAATATCTAATATATTATTTAAATTTGAATTCAAAAAACAAAAGTCAGTTTCTTTTGGGTAACTGACTAAGGAATGGGTGGTAGTGGGAGATATGGAAAGAGAAATTACAACCCATTCCTGCCTTCAGAGGTCTACAGATAGAAATAAAAGGAAAATAAAAAATACAAGACATTTAGTTTTTCAAGGGAGCTAAAAAATTCTATCAAAAAGTTTTTTCTTTTCATCTTCTTCCTCTCTCTACAAGAAAGTGTGTGGTTCTTTGGTTTTGGTGCAATTATCATGGACAAAAGTCAAGAATTCTAGTACAGAGGTAATTCTTAACATTCGTGTAGTGGATTGCAACATCAGGATCCCAAATCACCTTTAGTTTCATACCTTGATGAATATAATTCCAGATGATGACTTCTAGATGCCAATTAAAAAGACCTTATGAAAATGTAAAGACTACTCACTTGGACCTGTCAAATACCTTGGCTTGGAGAGATATATGGAAGAATTAAGACAATAGGAAATCCGCTATTTTAAAAATAATTGGAGAAAAACTATCCTGATGTCACAATTCCAAAATATGAAGAGTGCAAGTCATTTTGGATATAACTCTCAAGAAAAGGGACTACATTTAAAAGGTCCACTTAAAGCTTTAAATGTACACAACTTTGGCTTAGCCCATTCTAAGAATCCACTAAATCTGTTTAACAAATTTGATGAAATGAAGGCATTGAGACTAGAATAGAAAGCTAGAAGAGAATCACTTGCTTTGAATGCTTTATTTTGATGTATTCATTTCTCTTATTTTTATGAGATTACTTTGAGAACATTGTTGAATGTTTATTAGATTTTAATTATTATTTGGATGATCAAATATTGTTTATTTGATGTACATTTATCTTTACAATATCCAGTGGGAGCTCTTGAATTATATTTTTTAAAAGCGACATAAATTGTTATGTTTGCACAAAAATGAACTTGATAGAAAACAATGACAATATTTAGGCAAACATGTGATAGGGGTATGATAAACGTAAACTCCCAACCATGAACTAAGTAATGTCATTGTTGTTTTATGTGAGAACTATGCAAATAAATGACATTGTATACTCATAGGGAATGTTTATACATTTAATAGAATGGCTAGCAAGAATATAATTGCTGAATTAAACAAGGGTGACAAGTTGAATGGGGACAACTGAGACATTTGGCATTGAAAAATATCATACATCTTAAAAGGGCAAGATGCTCTAGAAGTCCTAAACAACATCATGTTAGAACCTGAAACTAGGAACACAGTTCAGCATAGAAGAGATGCTGAGGCATACGCTGTTTAGAAAAAAAAAAGAACAGCATTGCTCGCATCACATTTTTAAGTGTGATGGTAGATGACCTCATGTGCGAATATGAGAATTACCTAACTGCTCAGGGAATGTGGATTACCCTAAAAGAAAATTTTAGTGGTACTTCTGTCGCCAAACTAAGAAGACTCATAATTAAATTTGACACATACAAATTTGGGCATAATATACCGATGAAACAACATTTACAAGAAATGTCAAATATGATTTGTGAGCTGAAAGCAGCAAGTCATGTACTCTCTAATGAACAGCAAGTGCACGCAGTGATTAGATCACTCCCTATTAGTTAGGAACACATGAAGGTTAACCTGACTCACAATGAAAGCATAATAACCTTTGATGATGTGGCAAGACATTTGGAACTTGAGGATGAACATTTAGGGACTTATAGATCCTCTGGAAAAGTGTATATGGCTGAAGGAGCAGGTCCCTTTAGTTCTAAACCTAAATTTAAGAAAGAAAAAAAATTCCAGAAGAGAAAAACTTGGCCCAATTCTCAGGGTAAGAAAACCTTCAAGAAGAAGAAGGGAAAGCGTGGGGCAAGGAACCTTAAACTTAAGAAGATCAAATGTTATGCCTGCCATAGAATGGGCCATTTTACTTGAGATTACACTTAGTAAAATGAACATAACAAGGTATTACTAGATACTTATCAAACATTTTTCATATGTTTTCAGTACTATTTTTCTAACAGAATCTCATCCTTTATGAATTTTGGATTCAGGTGTCACATACCATGTGAGTAAGGATCGAGGATATTATATAGAGTATTGTCGTTTGTCAAGCCAAAGTAGGTGGCTTTATGTTAGAAACAATGCGAGGATTGAAGTCAAAGGCATTGGAACATGCAAACTAGATTTACGTGGAGGAAGAACTTTAATCCAGCATGATGTACTTTATACACTTGATATTCAACAGAATTTAGTTTCCATTTGTTCCCTACTTAATTTTAATTTTCTAGTCAACTTTCATGACAATGTAGCTGACACTTTTAAAGATGATGTATTTTATGGTTGTGGCTTTATTTCTAATGGATTTGTCATTTTAGATGTTATTAATAACACTGCTTATGATTGCTTTACTACTTTCACATTGAATTTAATTGTTAAGATGGAGACCTAGCACGCTAAACTAGGACATATAAATTATAATAGAATGATTAAACTAGCAAAAGAGGGATTGCTAGGCCTAATTTCAAAATTGGAAATGTCCTTGTGTGAACATTGTCTAACTAGTAAAGCAACTAAAAAATCATTTGGAAAAGGAACCAGGGCCTAAACTGCATTAAAATTAGTTCGCTCTGATATATGTGATCCTTTGAGTGTGAAGGCAAGACACGGAGCTTGGTACTTCATCACTTTCAATGATGATTACTCATGATACGACCATATCTATTTAATTTCACATAAGTCAGAAGCATTAGAATGTTTCAGACGTTATTTAAATAAAGTAAAAAAATAAAATAGACAAGAAAGTTAAGGTAATAAAAACTGACCGTGGAGGTGAATATTTATTCGAACAATTCAAAGAGCTCTGTGAAGAGAAAAGGATAATAAGACAATTAACAATCCCTCGCACTCCACAATAAAATGGAGTAGCTGAAAGAAGAATAGAACTCTTTTAGACATAGTTAGATCTATGATGGCACAAGCAAATCTACCATTTTCATATTGGGGAGATGCCTTCTTGATAGCTACCTTCATTCTAAACTGTGTGCCCTCAAAATCTGTTACATCCACTCCCTATGAACTATGGACAAAATGCAAGCCTAATTTAAGTATTCTCAAACCATGGGGATCTGCTGCATATATTCATGATGCTTCCTATAAATATGAAAAATTAGGTCCAAGAAGGAAGAAATGTACCTTTATAAGATACTCATAATTATCTAAGGGATACATTTTCATTAGTGAAAATGAAGATGGAACAATAACAGAACTTGAATCGAGAGATACCACATTTTTGAAAAGTGAATTTCCTAATAGAGGAGAAATTGATTGAACTGTATCCTTTTATAAGGTACATGATCAAATAAATAATAATATTGAATTTTATCCATCTTATCCAAGTGAGAGTTCTCAGAGAATGCCTATCGATTCAAGTGGGAGCTTTGAGAGAATAAGTGAAAATCCTGCATTTAGAGAAGATATGGTACAGGATACCCCATTGCAAAAAAGTAAAAAAGGAAGTGTACCTAAAAGATGCTTTTCAATTGAGAGATCAACTCTTATGGTTATGCCTCGAGATGAAAAATAGCTAAGAACAGTTCAAGAGGCTCTAAATTCTCTCGCTAAGGAACATTGGAAGAAAGCAATGGAGGAAGAAATAGACTCAATGAAAACTAATAAAGTTTGGGAACTAGTTGACCTACCATTTGGCCAAAAGGTATTTGGAAACAAGTGAATTCTCAAAATTAAAAGAAAGGCAGATAGATCAATTGAGAGATATAAAGCTTGACTAGTTGCAAAGAGGTATACATAACAAGAAGGATTATATTATGATATACACAATAAGAAGAAATATATTATGAGGAGACATTCTCACCTGTTGTTCATTTTAATTTAATAAGATTACTCCTAGCTATAGTAGTATATTTAGACTTAGAATTACATTAAATGGATGTAAAAATAGCTTTTCTTAATGGAGAACTGGAAGAAGAAATCTATATGGAATAACTAGAAGGTTTCATATAAAAAGGAGAAAAGGAGAAAGTTTGTAGACTCTAAAGGTCTATTTATGGACTCAAACAATCATCCAGACAATGGTATTTGAGGTTTCACTAAGCGATAACCTCATATAACTTCCAAATGATTGAGAAAAACCATTGTGTTTATATTAAGCAGCCTGAAGACAATCTTGTGATATTATCCCTTTATGTGGATGATATACTATTAGTTGGGAATAACATGAATTCGATTATGGCTATTAAGGAATTACTACCCTTGAATTTTGAGATGAAAGACATGTGAAGCAA